>CAEGAE010053501.1:0-34710 GCA_903067095.1 Girardinus metallicus
ACCTGACAGTCATGTTTTTGGACTGTGGGAGGAAGCCGGAGAACCCGGAGAGAACCCACGCATGCACAGGGAGAACATGTGCATGCGTGCAGAAAGACCCCGGGCCGGGAATCGAACCCAGAACCTTCTTGCTGCAAGGCAACAGCTCTAGCAACTGCACCACTGTGCAGCCAATAGTTGACATCACTGTACATATTTATTTTGTTTTTGTTTTTTTCCCCCATTTCTTGAGAGTGCTTTGCTCAGACATAATGCTGCTTCCTATTTATCTTTTTTTTTTTTTAAGGAAAAAACAATTGTCCAGAATAGGGTTATTTAAATTCCAGTGAGTAATGCGGCTCCTAATTTAGTTTTCCTCCCAGACCCACAGCTAACCGCCCAGGCACCACAAAATGAATTTAATGAGTCAGTTAGTGTGTTGTCACAACATAACTGCAGATACAAGCCAGGCTGCTGCATTAAACCAGACAACAACCAAGGATCAGTGTGTGGTCAGTAGTAAACAAATGCATTAGTCCTGCCTCTTCCTCCGCTCATTTTGCTGTAGTGCTGTTTAGCTGGTTCCACGACAAATAAAAATAAATTTTAGACAGCAGTACTGTTCCTGATTCTTCCTCAGACAAAGGTGATGTTATTATTAAAACTTATAAACTAGAAGCAAATACAGTACTTTATGATCCTTTCTCATTCAGTCATGGTATAACTACAAAGCTTATTGAGTGTGTTGGACCAAAACCAAATGGTGCATAATTTTGATGTGGAAGGAAAATTACAAATGCTTTTAAAATGCTTTACTTTTTTACAAAATATATTGAACTGACATAGGGCTGAAATTATTAATCAGATTAATAGTAACAAATTGATTATTAAAATAATCAACAACTAATTTAGTAATCAACTAATTGTCAATTGGAACATACATTTTTGCTAAATATATTGTGTTAAAGAAAATGGTGGCGACAGCATCATGCTGTGGGGATGCTCTACTTTAGCACAGACAGGAAAGACGGTCAGACAATGTGAAGATTAACGAGACTAAATACATGGGAATCCTTGAAAGAAAAATTTGTTGGAAGCTCCACAAAACTTGAGAATGGTACAAAGATTCACCTTCAAGCAGGACAAAACTGTAAGCAAGTAGCTCAAAATATATTCATTTGTTAGAACAATGAATTTAGTATTTGTTCTAGAAACTTCCTGTTAAAATTGTTTTCCCCATCCAGTTTGACTAAACTTAAATTGTTATGCAAAAAAAGAAAGGCAGGAAAATTAAGTCGCTAAATGTGCAACATTTCACAGTATTTTACTTGGGGGTTGTTGAAAATACATAATTCTGTGCTAGCTATCTCTTTTAGCTAGTTGTAAAGCTAAAGCTAAAGGAAATGACATGTTAGGAAATGCCTTCTAAGCTAAGGGTAGAGGATATGACGCCCTCTTTAGGGCATAGCTTAGACAGAGGCTAACAAAGGAAGTTACCAACTGTTGCTTGTTGCCATTTTTCCTGCTACCTCCTAAAGGTAGCAAGAGGAATGGACCAGCTGTATTTTGGTACTAATAAATGGAATTTATGAATTCAACTCACTGATTCTTCTTCAACCTCATACATCAAAAACTTAGCATGGAGAATGGATAAATTCTCCACAGGGTATCAGAATAAAACAGGCAAAAAAAAAAAGACATATTTGTTCTACTTCACAATTATCCTCTACTTTGTGCTAACCTCACCTAAAATCCCTGTCAGCAATGGTGTTTGTGGTTTTGATATTAAAATACAAGCCAAAACATAAGGCAGTATGAACAACTTTTCAAGGCACAGAGTGTGCTCGAAAGAGCAGACAAGAACTGAAGAAAAATGTTATCTACTTTGTTTTGGCACACTTTTAATCACATATTTTTCATATTTTCACTGTGGACAGCTGGATATAAAACAGGCCCCTGTCTCTGAAACATAAAGTTCTCAAGAACAACTTTATAAACTAGGCAGGAGGTTCAAAACCTCTCCCCTAATGTGATCCTTGTAAAATACACGTACAGGATGTCCATTATGTAGTTTTGTGACACTCTGATTTCAGGCTCTGGCTCTGCTTGAATTCCTTTGGCTTTATCTGTCTGTTCCATGGGGGCTAATTGTGGGGTTTGTTTTGGAGCAGTGCTGATAACCTCAGGGCTATCGATGAGCTGTGTCCTTACCACCTTCAGGCCAAAATGTTAGGGGGTTGCCTTTCCAGGATCCTGGTTCAAAAGGACATGGAGGCTTGAGGCAATCATCTATTGGGTACCCCTTTCTCCCTCTTCAACAGGAACTTACAGTGCTAAATGACATGATCATATCTCTAAAAAAATATGTGATTCTTGGGAAAATGTTGGCTGAGAAGGTGTTAACTATTTTTGTGGCACCATGTAGGAGACTTGATTCTGCAAGGGAAGAGAGGGAAAGTGTTGAGAGCTCTTACGAGACACTGTGGACATTCCTAATGGAGGACAGGCTGACCCAAAGGCTTTTATAGCTGTGCTGTGGAGGGTGTCTTGGGTATTTTCTTAAGTGTGTGCTGTAGGATTATAAGGGTTGCTAGGAGAAACTGCTCTAAAACAAGAAGGTTGAACAGAAGCTTTAATTATATAGCCCTGACCAGAGGTTTCAAAACAAACTTTACTGTTTCTGCATTATTGGATCTTCTTTGCAGATGTTCCTACGATATACTGAAGTGGAGTATCTCAGAGGCTAGAACTTTCTTAATTAAGAAATAAATAAAGTTTATGCAAAAACTTGATTTTCAAAAGTGTCAACAAAAATCATGATGTCAGAAATTTGACCTGATACAAGATAAATGCTGATCAATGTTGACTCATTCTTAATTCATCAATGTTTGGAGTTTGTCTGAATTTGAGGATTGACCACTTTTGGAATTAAGATTTTTGGATTCTCCAGGTTTCTCATCATTTTCATCATTTTTTAAAGGATCCTTCACTGCTGGCATGACTCATGGTAGTGTTGATCTTGTTTTTATTTTTTTTCCCCAGATGTTCCAAACAGTTTCAAAGAGCTTAACTGGAGAAAATAGCTGAATCCCAGTCCTCTGCCGCTCAGAGGTCTTCTGTAAGAAATACTTTTCTTACAGAAAAGTGGCTTCTTTGCTTTCTTTCTTGATACCAGACCAGCAGTGAAGCTTCTGCAATCATCTTCATTGAATCATCTCAATCAGATACTGGCACTTACTATACTTTCTTTACAGTAGTTAAACATCCTTATTGTCTGATGGGGCTAAAATAATGCAAAAATACTTTTTTGTATGTTAATGATAGTTTTCAATGCAAATTGGGACCATAAAAACTCAACCTGCAAAGTTAGGGAAAATCTAAATTTCTCAGTCTCGAAACTTTCACCTGACACTGAAATAAGTTATATTTTTAGTTATGAATGTGCCAATTTTAAAAAGCCAACATAAAAAGTTTAGAGTTTAATTTTACACTATTATCTCTTTTTTTAGAAGAATAAAAAACGAGAACTGAATGTAATTTTAATGTGGCTGTTTTCTAGGAGTGCTATGGTACTGTGGAACTACAAACCTCTCATTTCTCTCCTGAAATGTTAGTTTCACTTGTGGTCTGTTCTGTCTGATTAAGCTACTGGAAAGGATTAGTGTCTTCACATCGGCTGCTCAGCCTCACTCTAAACCCTCTGAAAGAGGAGTTCACAGCATCAAAAAGCCTAACTTGTATCATCAAGCTGAACACACCCAGTTCTATTTTTTTATGCTTCTTTAAAAGCCTCTGTGAAACCAGGCTGAGTCAGACTCAAATAGTCGTTGCTGAGAGAAAAAGATTAGATGTACTATTATACAGTGTGTTACACAGAGGCAGTATATTAATGGCATTAAAGTTTGTGTTATTATACTAACGCAACATTTTCTTGATTTAAGATTACTTCTGAAGTGAAAGCTAAGTGTGTTGAAAAGAACAACCTCTAGCCCAACAGGTTCCCAGAGGGGTTGGCATTAGGTCCACTGCAATGTTCTCTGTACTTGGCCATTAAAGGCACCCTTAAAAACATTTGCTTTAGTCACTTGGGGCTTCCTTTCCTTTCTTTTCCAATGCTTTACTGCTGTGTAACCCTGATGCAGTAGTCTTGTTTCTGGCACAGCTTGAGTTGAACAGTCAATGGGTGTGGCATGTCTTACGCACGCACAGGTTTGGTGATGTGATGATGATTTTGGGGGTGGGAGTGGCCATCCCCCTTGGTTTGGTGTTGTTTCAGCAGGATGATGAGTTTCTGGTTGGTGGTCTGAGGTTCTGAGGCCAACTGTGGTCTTCGGGGACTGGAATATGTTCGGTTGTGGACAACTTCTTTCTAGGTCCTCTGGGGCAATTTCACCAGACAGAATGGCGCAATTTCAATAATTTGGCATGTGTATTTATACAAAATGCAGTCTGAATTTCATGAAGTCAAACGGCGTTGCATTTCATATGCTCGGCATTAAATGCTAAAACAAGACATGTGAAAAATAAAGATATAACCCAAGGGGACTTTTGGGTGTGCGTGCGTGTGTGTGTGTGTGTGTGTAGCACTATAAATATTTCCTAGCCTTATTGACTTTATTGACTTCAATTTGTTGATATCATAATGTCAATAAACCTCATAAAAGTTGATTTTACATAATATATCCTCCCCCCTTTTATTGAACAAACTTGTTACTAACACCATTAAGAGAACATTGTGGAAGTGAAAAAAATCATTCAGCAATATTTAGAATGCAGAGACAATTCTAAATGTGTATATAATCTAATCTGGCTGTGCCAACTATGAAAACACTGTGTGCCACAGTGTGTGTCAGAATGTGGTAATTTTCAAATTCCTATATAGTTTCGTAGATCACTGTGCGAGAACTGCTTCTTCCCGTTCCCATTAATGCACCCTGTCATGTTGGGACTTGCAGCTTTTGAGTTTAATGCGTGACTGGTGCTGCATCAATGATGCTGTCATCTCCACTGTCTCAATACACACCATCTGAAAGTGAAGCAATCACAATATTTTCCCTCTTGTGTTTCAAATCAAAACACTCGGTTGCTCAAATGGCGCAAGCCCCTTTGTAAATCATCTTGTCAGTTATATGAAGCAGGAACTTCCTGACTCATGTGCTACGGCACTACCAGGTCTCGGCAGACTGGATTCTTGGCTGAAGGTGAAGACTCGTCAGGTTAATTAAGACAGAAGCATTGAGGCATTGTGCTAATGGCTGCTGTCAAATTAAGCTTCCTGGGTGTCATGCTGAGCTATATGTGGGGCTTCTAAAAAAAATCTACTCAAACCTTTGGACAAAATACATGTATTTTCATAAACACCATGTTCTCCCAAATTAGGGAGTGTTTTATAAACATACCAGACATAGTCCTTGTTTCATTCCTTAGATTTTGAGCAACAAAGAGCTAAACTGGTCACATAACTGCTCCAGAGGATTGATAAGAGATGTTTATGGTGGAGACGATGGGGAGTTAAATAGATTACATGCGACTGTGTTGCTTCATTATTTGGCAAAGGTATCTCATCTCATTCTATCCTGCAGCTTGTTAATGGTCGCTGCATCTGGTTTTACATTGAGCCAGGATGTTGTTGTGTCAACACAGCAAGATTTCCCTTTTCTGCTTATTAACCACATCCTGATAGCTGAAGGCAGGTTTTGTGGTTTTATTGCATTATCTTTGCCAGGAAAAGGAGCCTTGTATTGAATAATAGGCCCCCCACCATCCTAACAACGCAACAGAATGTGACTAACTGCTATAAAAACCGACACCTTCCACAAAAGTGATGGAACAGAAGTAGATGGCATGTTTATTGTAATTACAAGAGAACAGTGCAAATATCCAAAAAGGCACTAGCCATGTCAGGGTAATAACAGCCATTTCCTGCCTAATTTTCCCTGTGTGGAGAGGAAAATAGCTGATCATCTAATGCAGTGGCCCCCTTCCCCCAAATCCATCGGACAAAATGGTGCTCCCCCCTGTCATGTGACCTAAGCTGTGGATTGAATCTGAGGACAATAACCTCTCCACCAACCTCACAACTGACCCAACCCAAACTGCCTTTCCTGGTGTCAGATTTCCAGCAGAAATCATTGCTGATATAGGCTGACAGTGCTTCAAGGAGCTCATCAGAAGGATCAGAGGAGAAGCATGTCAGATTTATCACAGGGTAATGTGGACCCAAAAGCTGACAGTCTTGATCAAGAACATTTTAGGGTCTTCAAGAATGACATGGTGCTGTGATGACACCACTGACAGCATAAACATTAGATTAGTGATCTTGCATTGCGGGAAATATAGTTTAAAGAACTCTTCAAA
Organism: Girardinus metallicus; assembly: GCA_903067095.1. Taxonomy (NCBI): domain Eukaryota; kingdom Metazoa; phylum Chordata; class Actinopteri; order Cyprinodontiformes; family Poeciliidae; genus Girardinus; species Girardinus metallicus. The sequence goes on from CAEGAE010053501.1 coordinate 6,337, forward strand.
GTTAAATCAGTAGATCCTGCATTAGACCAGCACCGATTGGTGACTGGGCGGCCAGAAACTCAAAATCCAATCCAATCTTTTTACTATCAATGAAGATATCCCAAGTAAGTGCTAAGAGGTTGCTTTAACAATTCTGTGCTAATTGTGCTTATTAATCACATTACTCTAAGAAGATGGAGACAGTTTACAACGTCAACTCTAATCTGTTTTGTTTGCTATGGTATAATAGTAGTGCTCTTTTCCACCCCAAAGCTGTGTAACGCTGACTGCTCTTGCATACAAAGTGTGATGTTGCTTCTGGTATTATCTTGATAGTTGATCTGCCAAACAAAGGCTATTTTTAGGCCTGTTTAAAAGACTGTAAACTTGAATTACAGTCTTTTATACACACTGTATAAAAGACAATCTGTATAAAAGACTTACTCTTAAACAGAATTAGTCTGGTTAACTTGAATTAGTTAGCCAGATTAATTCAAGTTAGTCTGGTTAACTTGAATTAACCAGACTTGCCAAAGTTTTAAGTTTTAATTTCCTAATAATACTTAGTATGCTTTATTACAAAATAAAGTGAAATAACTTAAAATATATATTGGTCTGTCAGACACTAAATTGTTTGTAGAAACTGATTAGTGAATTTCTATTTAAGACGCAGATATAATTACTCATATTAAAGTTACTTTCACCTTTCTAGACAATTGAAATGTCAAGAAAATTGAATATGCACATTGTCCTTGTGTTATAGACCAAATCCACTGAGATTTGTCATACAAAGCTGCTGGTCCATACGCCCAACAGAATGAAAAACAGAATGTATATGTGACGACAACCTGCACCTCGCCTGTGTTTTCTCATCCTGCAGTCTGTTGGGAAGGAAAGGTCAAATTGATAACATACCAGCTGTGAATGCACAGAACATGTAGGTCTCTATCTCTAACATTAATAGTACTTCAATGTTTGCCTCACCAAATCAGTAAATCTGAACTATTAAGACAGATATCATTTTGTATTGTCTCTTTTGGTGCTGAATGAGTGAAAAGGTTTATATCATTTATCTAAAGTGGTTTGGAGTTGTGTTTTCCGTTGTTTATCCGCTCTTGTTCCTGCCTTCATTCTGTGCAGCAACGCTAACAGTCATTAACACCTGGTGATCAGATTGTATACTGTAAACACAGAACCAGACGTTTGGCCCTTACCAGGGATGATGTTAGCTTTTAGCTAGAGAGCTGTTTGTTTTCAGAACAGTGTTCTTGACTCTGTTGAATTTTGGTCCAGGAGCAAAAGGAATTTGCTCCTGGAATTGTCAATAAGGTTTTAGCAGCACATGCTTCTGTTAGTTTCTCGCATGATGAGTTGCTTCCTGGTGCTTTGACTTCACAGCACATTGTTTCCTGTGACAACGGGAACTAATTCTGCAAGATTTTAGTTTGAGATTTCCACTCGCATGCTCTGCTTGCGAGTGGAAATCTCAAACTAAAATAAAATAAATCATACCAGCTTCTGTCTTTTTGGGTTCAAAGTACTGAACTCAAACATAACCATATTTTTCTGTGTGTGGTAAATATGGTTATTATCAGCTTATTTTTATGCACATCAGTGGGTTTGAGTCACATATGGCCTGTGAAAGACTCTGTCACCCTTAGAGCGTGCAGAAGAATGTGCTGAAAATGTTTGGACTTCAGCCCAACACATTTCATAGCACTCACGCACCCAACAGCAACATGCAAAGTATAACTTTTGTCACTGTTCCTCACTTGTAAACACAGTCAAGTTTCAGTCAAGTCAGCTCTTCTGTGAAAAATATGTGTAAGCAATTGGACAGAAAGCCAGATTTTTTATGGAAGTGCAAAAAAATCCTAAATTGCATCAGAAAACTGAGATCTAGAGTAGAAATTTTTTTTATATTTCAATCATGGCTGTTGACAAAGCTATTAAACTGAATGAGAACTGTATTTATGATGACAACCATCGCATTTGACCATACTTTTAAATCAGAAATGTATAGTAATAATAATCTTAAATTTACCTTTTATTATTGTTCTTTATAAACTTAACTAGAAATAATATTAGTAAAATCCTATCAAGCCAAGAGCATAATGTTTTTTTGTAGATATTTTTTAATAATTTTTGTAAATTCACCTCTTTAACAAAGTACTTCTTCGTCAAATAATTCAAACTTCTTCTGAAAAGGTTACAAAACATAAAATAAAAATAAACCTGATTATTTTTAAAAACTAAATATTTGATAAAATAAATTCTAACTTATAACAGTATTTGTCCTACAGAAAATCTAGATTTATTTTATGGGTCTAAACACATAAAATTTTGCTTAGTTCATCATTCAGTAACCATTTTTAGCAAACCTAACTACAATATAAAGTTTTTATTATGTATACTTCCCGCATGAAAAATTCTGTATACTACATAGTTTGCTTATGCCTTGGGCTGTCTAAATGGTTCAGTCTAAATGCAAACAGTCAGTTTCTATTGTATAAACTTTTCCCCGTGTTGCTAAAAAGTTCCACCAAAAGTTTTTGCTCATCCAACATTTAACGAAAACATAGAAACCAGTGTATTTCTTCTTAGTTCATCATTTTCTCTCTAGTTGAACATATTTTTTAATTATTACACCTCTATTTTATCCCTGTTTGAAAGTCAAAATCTTCCTGATTGATTGTTGTCCTGTACAAATTGAACCAGTTTGGTGAAAGCCTACAGACTCGCCAGTCAAAAACAAAAACATTATGTCCTTATGAGGGAAGGGAAGACAAAGTGTTACGGGAGATAAAATGAAATTCGGGTGTAGGTTTAAAAGAAACAGATGCCACGGTGGTTCAATCCTTTCTCTGATCGACCCACTGTGCTTAAATGTTTTTACTAAGAGGATTTCTCCTACTTTCGATTTGGTCTCAGCACCACATATGTGAATTCACATGACGATGACCTAAACCTGTGGAGAATCTTTAAATGTCAGTGAGCAACAATTACGAATGCATCTCTTGTTCCAGTTAGCCATACAGAAGTCCCTTGGAGAAGTGAAACACACCTTAACTCAGCTTTTCACTTCTTTACATGCAGGATAAAGAAAAGAGATTCTTGGCTCTTAACTCTGTGGTGAATATGAAGAGAAAATAATTATAAATCTTATATTTATTTTTGGAAATGCCAACTGGATTTCTCTCATTGATATTTCAGCCAATTATAGTCACATAGTTATAAGAATTCCCCTTAAAAACACCTTAAATATTTTTGATGAATGCAGAATAAATTTTACATACATTTCACACCAGTGTTTATTACCATTAAATAATTTTCAGCAAGTGTTTGATGTATAATGTTCAAGGCTTCTTTTTTAAAATGAATCACTTTTCATGTTTTATTTTATTGTTACCATTTCAAATTGAGCAGTTTTAAATAAATTGTAACCTGAATGCTTACCTAATATTATTTTAAGCATCACTTGAATTTCTCAATCTCTTTATGTCGCAATTGATACATCGTGATCATACATTGATAGTATTTTTTTTTACCAAAGCAATATAGTTTATACACTTTCAAACTGCAATACATTGCAGAAATATACTAAAAACAAAGTATATTCTGACCAATGAATTGTATCACAAACTATGCACATAATTTCCATTGTGTTTCATTTATAAAAGTGCAGTTTAAATGGAGTGAGAATGCACTTCAATCGTTAGGTTTTCCACAAAAAGACATGATATGATTTAATCAAAGAGCAAAAAAAAAAAAAGAGAACTTGGTTAAAGATTTAGATGTCTCAGAATTTGGGCAATTGGTGTTAAATTATGCAAGCTCACTCTTTTATTGGCTTAAAGTACTGCAGGCTTCCCACATTTAGTTCAAAATTAGAAACAATACTACAGTGGGAACAGTATTTCAAAAATGTGACCAAGTTATAATTCTAAAAGTTCCTGTTTAAAGGTAAATGACAGTGTGATAAATGACAGGAAAAAACTTTTTTTCAAATTAAAAAAAAAAGTTTCAAAGTGCAGGTTTTTTTTTTTTGCATGAGGCAGCACATGGCTTTTATTCATGACAATAGCGTGAGTGCAGTATGAGGAAGTCTGTCAGTGCATTCATAACACTACAATGAAATGTTTCCAGAACAACATCAAGGCTGCCTTTCCATTCTGTAACTCACATTTACAAAAAAATGACAAATTCACAAAAGTGAATTACAGAATGATTTTTAATACCGAACATACAAAAAGCCCTGTACATGTAGCTTAGCTCTTTGTTAACTTAATAGATAACATTCTAAAGTTAGCACCACAATTTAACATACATATATACAGCTATACAGGTACATTAATATGTTAATATCAAAACTGTGCTGCAGTTCAGTGATCATATTCCCCTGATGCATCACTGGCTGAGTAACTGTGTTAAACACAATTACAGTATAATCCATAAGGAACTGAAATGTGTAAGTAGTCGTAACAAATCCTCACATGTGAGAGCAGGGTCAAATGGTAATACTGCAAAGCAGAGGTTGTTAAATCCACAGTTTAAGGAATTTGCCCTGAGATGAAGTCCAAAATAGGAAAAATTCTCCTAAGAAAAGTCATTGAGAATTTTCATACAGAAGACTCAGTATGGAAGACCTTGGCTTTCAGATTCTTTAGGCTCCATTGCAAACTGGGGCTGCTCTCAGACTGCATGGCCTCAGAGAACTTGACGTCAAACGAACGGGAGGCCTGAGACTTTCTCATGAAGGAGTTCTGGATTGTTTCTGAGGTGAAGTAGTACACAATGGGATCGAAGCAACAGTTGGACACAGCGATGCAAAGGGCTATCGGGTAGATTGTTCGAACCACTGACTCAGTAAAGCATCCCTTTATGGTTTTGGTACGGACCAGGGCATAGAACACCAAGTTGACGTTATAGGGGATGAAGCAAAAGCAAAAAATGCACAAGTGCACGATTATCATCCGTAGGATCTTGGTTTTGTTCACCTTTCCCCCACGACTGACGGTCTGAGGGCGCCGCAGCGTCTGTAACACCATGATGGAACAACAAACGTTGAGTAGAAGAGGAATGAGGAAACCAACTGTCTCTATAAAGATCACCACTTTAGACAGATGGGATTTCCAGGTATTGGATGAAAAGTTCTCAAAGCAGAAAGTGTTCCCATCAGTGTCCTTTGTGGTACTATTTAGCAGAAACCCAGTGGGGAGGCTCCCCGAAAGTACCAGCACCCACACGGCAACGCACACTATCCTGGCGTTGCGTTTGGTCCTGAGCATCCTTGAGCGAAAGGGGTGCACAATGGCCAGAAAACGGTCCACGCTGATGCACGTGAGAAAGAGCATGCTGCCATACATGTTGGTGTAGAAGAGCGAGACAGAAATCTGGCAGAAAATCCCCCCAAAGGGCCAGTTCTTGTTGATGAAGTAGAAGACCCTCAAAGGCAGTGTGAAGACAAACAGCAAGTCAGACACCACCAGGTTCATCATGTATGTGGTGGTCTCGTTCCTCAATTTCAGAGAGCATGTGAATATGTACAGGGCCACCACATTGGTGATGAGTCCGACTACAAACACGATGCTGAAGACTGTGCTGTACAGGGGGTATTTGAACATGTCATTCTTGCTGCAGTTTGAATTGTCCAACAGGCTTGCAGTGTTATTCATTATGAGACAAAGCAACTGTCCATGAGTGAGAAGCAAAAACCAGAGCAGTCAAAAACAACAAGGCACCGTCAAACCATCAGCAATGATAGTTCTTCTGGTTGGGGAATTGTAGATTTGATTATCTTTCCTCTCTTGGTGCACTTACTTTTGGGGATTGATAAACACTGAAAAGATTCCTCCCAGAGGACAGAGATCCAGGCTGGTGATTCTTCCCCTCCCCCTGCTCGGGTTCCCTTCACCAGGCTGCAGCCCACCAGACGCAGATTGCCTTTTACTCACTCAGTTAAATGAGTCAAACAAAAATCCTTCTCACTCGTATGGTCCATTATTGGCATAAGGTCTTGGGTTATCCTCATTCAAAACTTTCAGAAGGCTGTCCTCATGAATAGATTTTGTCTCTTTGTCCAAACTCAGAGATGTGTTTTGGATTGTTTCACCTCCAAAAGTGTCACAAGTAATCCATGCCTCACAGAGTCCGGAACATGTAGCAACATCTTTCCTTCCAGCAGTAGAACTGAAGTTTGCCCAAATCTTCTTGCTCTCTGGGTTTGTAATAAGATGAATGTCTTTATTATTCTGACTTGATGATCTGTTCCCTCTTTCCTGTCTGTCTTCCTCTTAATAAGCCTTGTGTCTCGAGCTCTTCCTCTGAAGAGCGTCACAGGCTTTCTCTCATCTCACTCAGGATTTCCACTTCTCCTTTGTGCCGGTATCAGACAGTTTTTGTACTTTTTAGTGGAAGAGTAAGCAGTTGCTCTAGGTCCGTCCCACACTCCTCCCATGTGGCTCCTCCTACTCTCTTTGTCTGTCAGTTAAAGAATCAGTCATGAGCAGCAAAGAACAACACTGCACTCACGGGGAATTTACTGAAGTGCTTCTCATTTATGGACAGTACTTTGGTTAAACGTTCAAACCTTTGTACTTTTTACCATGTTGTGACCTCATAACCACAAGCTGGGACAGAACACATAGAAGCACTTCAATGTAAAGTGTGAAGAAAATACATCTTAGATTTCTGCACATTCTTAAATGAAATGTGTAGTCAGCTCCAATACTTTGTTCACTTATCTTTTGCCACTTATCTTGACCCAGCTCCAGCTCAGTCACAGTGCATGAAGAGGGCCAGGACTTTAGTACTCAAATATTGTCAGTTATTTTCTAACACAATAAAATGCTTTGGTGGTATATTTCAGGACACTGTCCTCCTGGAAGCTCAAGTCTCAAGTCCTTTGTATTCTAATAGGTTTTGTGCAGAGTAAGATTTTGATTGGAGGACAAAAAATTCCACTTTGGTCTCATTTGAACACATGCTTGATATTTTCCCTTTATATGGCTTGTGGTAAAGTACAAACGTAATTTTACGTGTGTTTCTTCTTCCCAATCTTTCATAAATGACTGATTTGTGCAGAATCTGTTGCTCTGTGTTAGGTTTTATTGAAAAGTATCATCATAACATGATCAAATCCCATTGAGCAAGAGGTGCATCCAAATATATTGTAAGCAAAAATAAATTCTTCTATATCTTCTCTGAAAGTAAGTATAAGTACTGTGCATTTTCATCTTTTTCATCAGCTACAGAAATTTTGATACTTGTTTTTTTACATTTAGATTGCAGTTTTGTTGCTTTCATTGTATGCTTTCTAGTCTTCTATGAATATGTAATGGTCAAAGCTTTTCCTATTCAGGTCCACTTGAAAAGTGTGAATCATTACACTTAAGTTTTGCCTAGAAACTGGAGAATCATAAACAGTTGCTGCCAAAAGTTCCCACACCAATATTTAATAATATGGATGAAATACCAGTCAGTTTTAATCCAAACATGCTGGTTTCTGTTTGAAAGCTTTACATATAGAGGTATTTAATTATCCTGTATCACAATGAGTCGAAGTATTTATCCAAGTCAATAAAACAATGACTTAATGAGAGCCAAATTATCATTTTGGCTCTCATTAAGCCAAAATGAGAGCCATTGCAAAACGGCCTGATTATTTTGCAATGGCCTAATCAGAGTCTAGATAAAAATTTATTAGCAAATCTATTAGATCACGTGAACCAAGTGCTGTCTGGTAGATTCAAAGACCTTTTCCCAGGTAGGGAAAATATCCTCCTAAATATTGTCAAGATGTAGGAGGATGATAGTTTGAAGGGTTTTACATCCCATACCTGAATTTTTAACAGGGGTGTGTTCATTTTTCACAGCTACCATGTAGTTCCTGGTTGTTGTTTTTTTTTAACTGTTGCTGTTCAGTTCCTTGTTGAAATAAACAAAACTTTTTCCATGTCAGTCCTGTTCTGCCTTCTTCCCTTGTTCCTGTTCTACATGTAATTTATTTTGGTATTTCCTGTTATACGATAAATCATCATAAAATGTTGCAATATGCAGGATACATAGGTTTAGATAAAGTGACCTAGTATCAAAACTTTAAACATAGCTTATTTCTTAGCTTTTTGAGACCTACTGGCTCTGTGTTTCTACTCTGACGCACATCTACTTTTACAGAAGATTGTCTGAATCCTTTCTTCCAGTAATGTCAACATACGTAGTGCGCAGGCTGTGCAGCGTGACAGAAGCTGATAGAATCAGTTAAAGCCCAGATAAGGGCGGAAGGTCAATGAAGCGTCAGAAGGTCTCTGGCAACACTGGAAGTGCCTGAGGTGACTGCCTCCGCAGGTCTGATGGGGGTCGTTTTTACGGCCTGTGTGGGCCGCAGCTTCGCCAAAGGAGAACAGCTTTCTGTTTTCCTGGAAACATTAGGAATGGGACAGAAAGAAAAGGAGAAAGCCTTCTCTGTTCAGTGTAATAGTGCTTACACACAGCTTTTTAAAACACATTTCAAATGTTGCATTCAAGGTTTCCTTTAGTAGAAAGCCTTCTTGGCAGCTGGTAAAGTCTCAGCTGTTCATTAAGCAGCGCTTAAAAGAGGAGAGTTATTCTAAAAGAACTCTCATAACCTCAATTTCCCCCTTTTTCTGAGATAAAGACTGAAAACTAGAAACTAGAATGTGCACTGCAAAACCACAAAATCTTACCAAGCATATTTGATGTAGTTTCTAGCGCCAATACTTTCGTCTACCTGAAATAAGACAGAAATAACAATTAACTTTTCAGCAAGAAATAATTCCTTGATACTGATGAAAATGTAACAGTAATGTTCTGCCAGTGAAACAAAAGATTATAATTTATAATATGAGAAAAATATATAATTCTACTGACTGATTAATTCACTTATAACTATCATTTTTTGTCAATGTTAAAAAATTATCGACTCAAAAACAAGCTCCAATATCTTGCTGAAAAGTTGCTTGTATGTTAGTTTTCTCTTGTTTCATGTATACCAATGTATTTGCACTAGAAACTAGACCAGACATACTTGGTAAGATTTTGTGTTTCTGCACTGTAGATTTCCTCTAATTGAATGGAACGTTACAATTTTAGAATAACTTCAACTGTGTGTTGTTGGTTACAGTAATATTTTGCCCACTCTAGAGATGAGAATCATGGCTGATACAAACATGACTTCATGGTTACCAGCAACAGTCAAACAACTGAAGGAAAATCTCCCAGAGAATCAAAGAGACAAACGGACATGTTGTGTTTTATGGCCCGAAAGCCCTTCTTTGTCAATCTGCGGCAAAATAACACCATCAAGGCCTTACAGCAAAATGTTCTGTGCCATTGTCTTTTACATGCAAAATACTTCCATCCAGAACATAAAAACACAAGCTCTTCACGTGCAACTGTGTGGTTTCTAAACAAAAACAAAGGGGGTAAAATTCTTGGGTTGTTAAATCTCTCACAATGGCAGGAAGCTGTCAGACAACATCCTCCACCCCACAAACCCCAAGGCTGAGATTCAAGTCATGACGTGACGGTGTGATGGTCATGAGGAGTCGACACAACTGTGGTCAGACGGAGGTTACAAACGTGATGACCTCTGGGGCGACAAGTCGCTGTTCAAATCTGCAAAAAAATTAGCTGCAACAGGAAAATAACCTGAGTGACTCAGCAGGGTTACACACAATTTGATGACGCACACATTACAAAACAATGTTAGATGTGAAAGCAGAAAAGGAAATGTTCACATTGTTGTTTTTTAAGTAAAATACCAGCAATGTAATGCACAAACACCACTGCTTTGTTAACATGTTTTGCCACATCGCGACCACAAACTTCCAGTGATATGATGCGACTACTAGACTAACAGAGATTGTAAACTTTCAAGAAAATGAAATATGGTTTTCATTTTTTAAATAATTCTTTATCAGAAACGCTCTCTGAAAATGGGAAAAGTACGATGCAACTGTAATTTAAAGCCACATCAGAAGAGCATTTATTAGAGAACATGTTCATGGTAAGTTACTGAATTTACACTATATCGCACTTTTCTCGTCATACCAACCGCTAAAAGAACTTTCCACTAGAGCCAGATTCATCTGGTTGCACTCACTAGCAAGCAAAACTAACACACTAATATTCAGATCACAGTGAGGCAACATCCATATTGACTTGTTGCAAGAAGAATTGTCATAATCCAGACCTACATTCAATTGGGAACCAGTGTGAAAACGTTACATTTTTTCATATATTTATATGCTTTGTCAGATGTTGATATTTCCACTGCTTGTCACACTAGAGTGTTGAGTAAAATTTTACAACAGGAGCCCCAAAGAGACAGGTTCTAGAGAAGCATTTCCTGTTTAACCTAGTTGCACTGTGGTAGAATACCTGTTAATCAGCTAGTGGCAGACATAGCTGTCTTGCCACCTCATGTTACTGCAGTTGATTCTGATGATGAGATATCACAACCTTCCTCAGAACAAATCAGAAAAAACAGAATTGCTGATCAGTCAGTGATTATCAATGAAGTGTAAACATTCACTTATGCTCAGATATGTCATTAGTGCATCACGGAGGTCTGGACTTTAACCGAGACACAACAGTACATTGATTCCTCGGTAGCTGCTTTGTTTCTGATCATTGTCCAACTGATGACACAGTTTAGGTCGACCTCCAGCAGTTACACAAATGGTCTCATACAGAGGTGTTCTTGGTCAATTCAATGGCTTTAATTTTACCAAGTCTTTTTTTTCAAATATGAGTACATTTTCTAACAACTGAAACTGGATGAGATTGTATCTAGTTTACCTAAAACACAGAATTGCAGCTTTAAACTTAATTTAACACAATAACATATTGTAGAGTCTTAATCGTTTCTGATTAACAAATAAACAAGGTATAGTTTTCACTGCAATAACAATACAATTTGGATGCAAGTTCAAAGAACACAAGTATGAATAGGTTCTCAAAAGCTAATGTCGAATTTCAGAATGATCCATACCGGGAGAGCTTTTATTTTGAAACAGTCAGTGTCTTCTTGTTGACGTAGTTTACAGCTGTTACTTTTAGTGTCCATTCGTTCACTACATTAAATATACTTTACAAACTCTGAGTTGAATATTTGCAAGATTACGAGGAAGCCATGTACTAAATGTGCATTTCAAACAAACATTGTTTGATAGTCTCAACGAACATCATGTTTCAGTGTGTTGTAGATCAGAAAATAAAGACTAAGGTGAAGGGGAAAGAAGGTTGAAAAGAGGTTATAGGAAGTGCTTTTATAATTAGTTGTTTTTTTTTTTTAAACAAAACCACATTTTGCAATATCTTAACAATGAAAGAATGTCTAAAACGTGCCTTGAAATTGCTTAAGTTCAATTTGACAGCCATCCATTTAGCGATTATTACTATGCTACGATGCACATGAACAGGGTGTTTATGAATCTTTAGTTTCCACTAAAATGTCCATGGTTGATAAATTGAAGTGCCATAACAGGAAAGATGCACATCCTTCTCAGTTAGCTCCTTTTTTAAGAAACATTACAGAAAACTTGTTTTTACTATGTTTAACATTACCGTATCAACAGGTTAATTGCGTACCCTAAGGTAGCTAAAAGAGGACATATGATGCAAGTGATGTGTTCTTAAAAATATATATATTTTATCACTATTTAGGTTAGATAAAGGCTGTTCAGTCCCTGGAGAGCAAGCCTTTTACTTTGAAGTTGTTATTTTAGTACATGCAATTTTAGTCTAAACCACAGACTCAAATTTGAATTTTGCTTTAAAATGCTCAGTTCTTGTGGCTGCAAAACTAGTCCTGATCACCGGGTAATGAGGAGTTTGGATAGCTTTACTTTGTTTATACCAATAATAAGTTAAAGTTATGCCAAGTGGTCCAAGTTTGTAAATTAAATTGTGCGGTGTAATTTTTAGCACATAATTTAAACATTGTTTAGCCTTATTTGTTGAAAATGTTGGAGTCAGATTAAAGTGTTATGTCCGAAATACTAAAAATCTGTAGTCTCTCTTCACCATTACTATATGTACAGGAATATCAAACGTAAATGCACTTCGTTAAGTTACAGAAGAAACGCCTGCTTAAGCTCTTTACTGCAAAAACAGAATTTTCTGATACTTTTGAACTGATATATTTTTATAAGACAAACATAGAGCAGTTAAAATGAAAACAGTAGAACTTTTGTCTAATTTAGAAATAGAGCACTTGGTGATCACTTTTAAAGAAGACAACTTTCAGTTAATTCTCAAGACAAGAACAAGAAAAAGCTTGCAACCATTAAGCTGGACAGTTTATAAAACTACTTCCAAGAGAGAAAAACAGGAGCAAACTTCACTTAATTTTAAGACCAAAAATATATTTGGTATTCTTTGGTCTTAAATAACACCACCAACTGGAGAGATTTTACGGTGAATTTTGTTTCACCAGAGAATTTCTTATGCTTGCATGAGACAGATGAGAAATTCTTTAACTTCTCTAACAGTGAAAGTGGTTGTGACATTTGCTTACAAAACCCAACATAGGTCTGTGGAACTTTTAATTTTTACCACCAGCATGTGCCTATCAAAAAATACCAAAGTTTGGGTTATTCCAGCAATGAAAACCTGCCCACACACCTGCATCATCCCTCCTCCTTAACATGCAATGCCACTCTTCTTTCAACTTTCTCAAAAAAAAAAGTAAATGGCGATAGAAATGAGTCACAGTTTGAATACTAACATAAAATATAATAGAGAAATGCAGTGAATATTTAGGGGCTTGAGAGGAAGAACACATTTTTATGAAGAATAGATGAGTTTGCATCTACTGTTGAACCACTAAAAACCTTGTCTGATGTGATTTCCTTTTTAATCATAATAAATGTATTCTTAACTAAACAAAGAGAATATATCTTCCGAACTAAAACCTCAACGAGAGTGACACCACAATTTCTAGATCTGTTTCTAGATTGAAATAAACCACCATCTGCATGCAGGGTAACGGAATGTGTTTGAAAGTCCTCCAGAATGTTCTTTTCAGGTTTCCCCATTACAAGAGCACAACTACAAAGAGATTCATTAATATACTGCATCATCAAGGAAATACCATGCAAATAAGACAAACAGTTTGGCTGTAGATCGCTAAAGCAAAAGAGCAAACCACACGTGAGCCACAAACTGATTGAGAGGGTAAACTGACACATGCAGTATCTCGGTAAAAGAGCAGATCTTTCTTTATCCGTCAACAGATTGCGTGCCAACCAGGAGCCACTGTTTTACCCAGAGCACATTAATCTGCAAAGACATACTTATGAGAAAAAACGTATTAAAGGCAATAACAAATAAACAAGGACATTAACTTCTTCATGTGCAATTTTCTCAAAAAGTAATATAACAAACCATTTATAAATTAATTACTAACACATACAGGTCCTTTCAAAAGTTTTCACAGCCATGACCTTTTACACCCTGTGGTGTAAAAGGTGTAAACCAATTTTGTTTTGGTTTTAGTTTAGGCTTTTGATATTTGCAGAACAACCTTTTGCTCCACTTACTGCTTCAAGTCTATTTGGATGCATCTGCAGCAGCTTTAGGCATCCAGAAACTGAAATTTTCTGCCCATTTGTCTGTCAGAAATCACTCAAATTCAGTGATTGATACAGAGTAACTGTGAACATTAGTTTACCTGTCTTGCCAAATGTTCTGAATGAGACTCAGCTCTAGACCAATTTGAATTTTCAATGTAGCTTGGTCTGTCTGTTGAAGGGAATTATATTGTTGCAAGATCAACAGGTTTCAACATGATTTCAGGATTGAACGAAAACCTTATTAATGTCCATCTTCCGATTAACATTAATAAGATTACCTGTCCCCTACCATTTTTTCCTTTTGGCGATGTGTTCACCCTGATTTGAAGTGGTGGGTTTCTGCCACCTATGCAATTTTACATAAAAGTCCTAAATGCTCAAATGCAATCTCTCAACAAACCAAAGCAGAGCACTTTGTTCTACAAATAAACTGTCCTTAGTGACATCATTTTAACACTGGTTTTCTTCATGCCACTCAGCTATGATGGCCAAAATGTTAAGAATTAGCATAGGTCTATTGGTTTGTAGATGTATTATATTCCCTTTCAGATTTTTGGAGGACAGATTGAACTGGTCTCCATGAGACACTCAGAGCTATGGATAATGTTTTTTTTTTTGCTGATCTACCTAAAGCAGTATTTTAAACTGACCTGTCTGCTGTGTTTCTCAGTCTTCATGGTGCTGTTTGTTTACTAATGTTCTCCAAGAAACCACAAAGGCCTTCACAGAAGAGCTGTATTGAGAATAAATTACACACTAGACAGACTATTTAATAATTAGGTCACTTGATTGCACTATTTAATAATTAGGTCACTTGATTGCACTGGATTCCAGAGTATCAAGAGTTGAATACATATGGAGGCCACAATTTTCTTATTTTTGGAACTTTTCTGATCTGTTTTCTATTACAGATATTTCCAGTAACATACATCCAACCTGACATAATGTGTAAAAGTCACAAAAAACTGCACTATACTAATAAAGAGCTGGCAGAGTGCCAGTTACAGTTAGGCAACTGTTGGATGAACTTCCTTACTTATGGTATGTGATATGCTGATTTATGGTAGATTAGCATGTCTATCCAAGACAAGTTTTTGTCTTGGATAGACAAAATATGCATATTCTCCTTTAAATGTAGTATAGAGCAAAAAATTTAAACTTAAGTGATAAACATATGGGATTAAATATGAATAGTATTAGGTTTTCACTCTTAACTGCATAGAGAAAAGCATTTCCTGATTCCGGTTAGTAGATGAGTCAATTGTTTTGGGAGTGGCCATTCGAATAAAACAACTGCACTATCAAATGTGGGTACACCCGAATATTCCCTACTATATGTTAAGGCTCACTATAAAAATGTGAGAATTTCCATCTGGAAAAGGTACAGAGATTTCCAGTTCACTGTTCAATGACCTAATCTCCATATTTCAACATTTTTATAACCAGGATGGATTTAAAGCACTGCAAAGCTAGTTGATGGCAAGACGCTTCACAGCACACATCAGAAAGTCTGCAGGCAGACATGCAAAACATTGCTGTTCCAGAAAGAATCTTGCACAATGTGAGTGTGTGCATGTACCAGGTTGTTGCAACACATGGCAAGTTAGATCACTGTAACCACTTCCTGCATAAATGACACCACTCATACAAACTGAACATTCAGTTCAGCTTGTTATGAGCAATCATTTGCAAGTTGTTCCTTGTTATTGTTCAAAGAGCATCCTTTCATTTACCAATTAAACCGGATCTCAATAAATATACTGTACTTATACTGAAACTTCAATCATGTCATTATAATCCACAGATGCAAATAATACAAAAAGTAAAATTGTGTCCATTAATTTGAAGAAAATATGTTTTAAAGAAATTTAGAAAATAACAAAGGAAATCACTGCACAAGATTCCACTGCTGAAGAAAAAGAATGTTGATTCCAACAAAAAGTTGATTTTCCTGGAGTATTCAGTTAAGAGTTCTCAAATGTGTACACTTGTGCATTCTTCCTTTTTGCAGCAGATGTAGTAAGGTGTACCTGCACGTTTCTCAGAATATCCCTCGGGCACAAATGTGTCAAAAATGGTTCAAGTTAAAGTTTTGCATCCAACTGATTGAACCCTTCTAAAAAAAAATATGCATCTGAAATCAGACTACAAATCAAACAATCTCTCTCTTCACTGACATTTAGATCACATTCAAAACGTGTATTTAGAGACAGCATCACCCACATCAAAAGAACGTATGCAAATTATTGTCTTGGGTAAACACATCCTGCACTTCCTGTTTTCTGAAAGTTACTACAAATAGTAGCAGAAGATGGAATTTAAAAAAAAAAGCATGCTGTTCTGTCACCTTTATTAAAACAGGAAGGAATGTTGCAGAAAGTCAGTCTTCCAGAAATGGGTGTAATCCCATCAAACCCTGTGAAATTATGTTCTAGTTAGGTGAGACAAAAAATGTCACTGCACACCTAGTTTGAAGTAAAAATGTCGACACATTTCATATCAACCTATATCAACAGTAAAGTTTGAAGGTGGAAACATCATGGTATGATGCTGCTTTTTAGTGTACGGTACTAGATAAATACACTGGGACACTCTTGATAATGAATGTCTCAGTACCAAATGATCCGAAACACAGCAAAAAAAACCTTGAAATTGAGTTGAGAAAAAAATAATGTAAAATACATACCTGACTCAGTTCATTATTAAACTTGAATCCAATTGAAAAGCTTTGGATAACTTTATATATAGACTGATATGTGTTGATTTCTTTGAATGAGAACATTACGTGAGTTGTTACAGGCATATTCTGTTAATTTTGTCTCTTCAACAACATTAGATAGATTTGCTAAGAAAAAAGATGTTTAATGCTTAAATTAAAACTCATACGAGAATGGAGTGCTCTGCAGTAAGAAAAGAAACAATAATTTATAATTATGTTATTTATTTCAGCATGTCTATCAGACATTATCAGCATCAATCATACAAAGTAAAAGCAAGCTGATATTTCTTTATATCCAATTTTTCTAAACAAAATAAATTGCCTATTGAAACAATACTAGCAGTACCTATTACCACAAGGTGATGTAAGAGGATATATTATTGTAAAAAACACCTGCTGACAATGATTTAACAATAACATTAATAATAATAATAATTAAAAAAAAACAAATCTGTGTAAACATACCAAAAAAAAGACAATTCTATTTAACTTCATCCACACAGCAACAGTAAACATGGTTTTTGTCATGTTTGTTGTGAGTAAAGCACAATTTCCAGCTGCACAGTTCACATCATATAAAGCACGTTAAAAGTAAATTTTTGCATTTCAAGAAAATACATTTATTTTCCATTCTGGCCAAGCGTTAGATAACAATTGCACAACAATTGTAGCATGTTCTGATGGCATAAATTAGTAAACAATAAAAAATGTGGTATAACTGTTCATTAAATGTAAAATTACTATACAAGTTTGAATTGGAGATGTCAAGCATGTAGCATCCTCTACAATTACTGTCACCCAGGATGAAGATGCAATATATATGTTGTTTTTTGGTTTTTGATTTTGAGAAAAAGAATAAAATCTAATGGAGTTCTAGCAAGTAATTGGCAGGAAACTGATAGATGATTTTTCCATTTCTGACCAGCCAGAAATGGGAAGAAAAATGCATTACTTTTCAGATAACTGAAAGCACCAGATGTCAGGTCAGGTCTTTTCTGTGTGGGACGCTGTTGCTATAAAATAAATACTCAAACTTAGCTATTTTCAAAAACAGGATTGTTTAAAATATAAATCTGAGGAAGCAGAAATGTAAAATGTTGTATCTGCTACAACTTGTCAAGAAATGTCTGCAGTTCCTTCAGGCTGCGAAAGAGTGAGCAACAGCAAGACGTTCAGTGTAAAAAAAAGAGCAGTATGCAGCAACGGCTTCTGCTTGAAAAAAAAGTGAAAGTTAGAAAAACTATTGAATACTGTTGTAAATTATTTTATAATTCTTAAATAAAATTGAAATTTGCTAAAATTAGTGTCTGTGAAGCTTTGTGTAAAGTTGGGTCAAAAATGGAAATTAGATACCAAAAGGCATGTTATTGTCATAGTTACAATTCCAAAATATGTTTTGTGTGTTTGCATAGTCAAAAGTGATGCAAACTGTGAATTTTCAATGTATAAATCTACAGTAGATTAGAGGATAAAGTAGTTAAATCAGAAATAATTAATTTACTGTTTTGTTCATGCTCTTTTTTTCCTAAGTCCGTCTTTAAAGTGGGGAAAACAAAAGAATGTTTAATTTAAGTAAGTTAGGTGTGTGCTAGTGTCAGAAAATGGCAACAGGACAATAAATAACCTCCCAAAACGTTTAAAACAACTTCAACATACAAACAAGGGTGGATGCATACAGAACCAACAGTAAGAAAGGAAGAAGAAAAACAAATTTCAAAGCTTATGGTTAGAGAACCGCAACAAAGAATGTAATCACAGCTTCTCCATGTTAGAGTTTTGAACACATCTTTACCAGAGATGCCGATAACTGTAGAGTTGCTAAATACTTATTATAAGCGGAACAGTTTGGACGCTTCCCAAAATTCTCACTTTTCAAATTTATGAGAACCAAGGCATCCAAATAACATAAGTATTATGAAAAGAAAATCAAAGTTTTATGATAATTAACTTTTTTTTATTTATTTCTGAGCAGTGATTGGTTCTCCATGACATATCAACTCTGCACTACTTTCTGCTCTTCATATGCTTAGATTCTGTAAACAACAGAGTATGAAGCTTTCCACTGGATCACCCAACATAATGGAACAATTTCTAATCACCACACGTGTCTTCTTTTGCTTTACATTAGTGTAAAAACAGAAAACATATATACATATATATATATACACGTATCTCTGATGGATATTGACTGACTGACGTGTATGTTGCAGCTGTATAAGAAGGGCAGATTTATTTTTCACTGATTTCTTTATAGTTCAGTCGAAGCTTCCAGCAGAATTTGGAAGTTTGCAATTAAAAGTCTTTAAATTGATCATTTATAGGGATAAATATAAATAACCATACAGCATTTTAAGCAACAGGCATCCATTTGTATGTTTGTTGTATGTCTGCTTTAAACCAGGCAGATGGAGGCACAGTTAAGCTTGTTCTTAGTAACGCAAGTCTGACAAACTGCAACCTCTGCTGTACTTCTTCATGTTAAGGCCGGATTAATAGAGTAACCCAATGCTTCTGCGCCACTTCACCATGTTTGGACAAGGCTTAGAGTAGTAACACGGCAGGATCAGATAGCCACTGCCACCCGAAACCACTCGCCTCTTCAGTGTTTACATCCCCAGTAACAAGTCTTTGCAGAGCTGAACAGCTCAATGTTTACTTTGGTCGGCTCTCCTTTTGCAGAATTAAAACATATTGTCAAGAATCCATCGCTACAGGGCGCTTTAGTTTTTGAAGGCCCCGTAGCGGCTTGCCTTACTAATGAAGTTCTTGAGCAGGTCATGATCCATGTCTGCAAAAGCCTGGGTCTGAGTGACAGCCGTTAGATGGTTGACACAAAACTTGAAGCAGAACTCCTCCAGGTCCTAAAAACGAAGAGGGCTATGTGGTGATTGCTGAGGAGTATGAGTGACTAGAGGCTACTGTGCAGGACCCCCCTACCAACGCACTGCAGTGATCTTACCCGAGCCTCATACTTGACGGCGGCAGAAAGCAGAGTGATGGCGTTCTCTTCAGAAATACCTCGCTTGATAGTTTCCTGACACAATCTTTTGAGCCTCGTCTCTCGGTAAAACGTTGCCAAGTCGAGCAACCCTGCAAACAGGAGAAACGAATCCACAGCATCTGAGTACATTTACAGCTACATCTGTATAAGAAATTTTATGACACCATTGACAGTTTTGTGAATTTTACATGGATTTATGTTTATCTTTTAATAGGAAAGATAAACACGTATAAGTAGTGCCAAATAGTGAATAGAAGAAAATTAATATGAAATTAATTTAAATGTTTTTTCCAATTAAAAATCTTTAAATGCATTTGTGTGTACCCCTTTTTACTACGATACCCCTAATAAAAACCACAATGCTCTTTAGAAGTTTCTTAACTAGTATTAACATCTACATATGTGTAATCTCTTAAGCCAGATTTTGTGGCACAATTCAAAGAAATCAGACAGGAAATGAGCAGAAACCAAAGGGAGCAAATATCAAAGGTTCCAAGGTCAGGAATCAAACCCCGACAGCTGCATCAAGGATCAACAGATAGACCTGCAGTCTCCACCTGTGTGTAATTTAATCTCTGAATAACTACAGCTGTTTAGCGGAAAACTGACATTTGGCTTAAAAACAAACAAGCATTAAACATACTTTTCACTAAGGCCACAGTTCCGCATTAAAAATGTTTCCATGGTAATACTCTAAATTTTAACTGTTGTCTTTTCATTAGCTGTAAGAAGAATATTGTCATAGCTAAAAATAAAAAATAAAAGTTTGAATACAACAGTTACAAAAATACAAACAGTTAGTTGCGCTAACCCTAAAGCGCTAATCATAAACATTAGTTTCACCAATGCTAAAGCTGCCTTAGCAGACATGTAGTGTTTCATTTGCTGACTGTGTGTTGTATGACTTTGTATTTTTGTGCTTTTATGGTGTAAAGCACTCAGAAATGCCTCGTTGCTGAAATGTTCTCTACAAACAAAATTTGATTTGATTTTAATGTGACTTAAAGTGCTACACGAACAAGGTATTTAGTGGAAGCTAATGCTGAAGAGCTAGATTTTGTTCCTGTATCGTTTCTTGTTTGAAATAAATGTATTGTGCCAGTGGTGGGTGGAGGTTTGGGGGAAGGGAAAGAATGTGAGGAGACGAAACAGAACTGCTGCATAACCAGTCTTAACCTACTTCAAAATCCTCAATAGTCAATAACCAAAATTTCATCACAGATGTAAAACTTTATTCAACCGAAAGCTTATAAAAGAGCCAACTAAATTAGTGCTTCAGAGTTTATCAGGAAAAATTATATAAGAAAAGTTAAGCTAAGTGCACTAAATGTTTTCAAAATTAGCAGAAACGCTAAAGTGCAAAACAAGCTGTTAGCTCAGCTGTTAGCACATTAGCAGAAGTGTGCACATCACTTCTAAAAATTTAATTACTTACCAAGTTTTGTAAACTTTTACTGCATATATTTTTTCAGTTAAATAACCAGAATTACATTTGTCTTTTTGGTTTTAGATAAAATAATTTTATTTTGTAACGGAACCTAAAGAAAATTAATCAAAAACACTATGTGCCAACTCTTTTTTTTTTATACCATTGTGATTCTAATGCAAAAACAAGCAAATATTGCTCAGAAACATGCAATGAAAAACATGTTCTTTTGCTAATTTCAATTTCATTTTTGACTAATGTTAATAACACTGTGGAGGGTCTATGAAACCACATGAAGCTCCGGATTCACACACTGTAGTCTTCCAGTTCTTAATTTACAACCGACATGAAGCACAAAGGGTTTGTGGTTGCAATGTGGCAAAATCTAAATGAATTCAAGGGGTATGTATACCATCACAATCCAGTCTTAAATCACATCTGTTCAAGTTTATGCTTACCAATAGCATCCTCTGGTGGCAGGTTAATATTGTCTGTATAGAGATACTCCAGGAAGGCTCTGTACACTAAATATGAGAACTGGTGAATTTCTATAACATCTTCATCTGTTTCATTCAACAAAGTACGGAAATGCTCACACCTAGAGAGGGGAAAAGAAGAACAGACTCCTATTATGACAGGAAGAAAGATAACAGAGCAGTAACTGAGCATTTGTTTGCTTATCTGTTACAAATTACATAAACATAGCTGCTGTTCATGAGTCAATGCTCAGTCTGATTTTTCACAAGATTCCAGTGTGCCTCAAGATCAAACCAATTCCTAGACTTCAAAAGACCAAATACAAAAGGGATCACAGCTGGGTGCGAGGCATTCAGAAGCCTAAAGGACAACAAGGTTGAATCAGATGGAAAAAAACATGGCAGTACTGGAGGGGTTATTGTAGGAAAGACAGAAATGAGATGAGAGTGAAAATGCAGAAAATTAAGGAAAGACAGCTAAGAAGTAAAACAGGAAAGCATGCCACACCCAAAATGAATGATTCTACACAGTTTCAGTGACTCTGAAACTCTTTAGTTTTGGTTTAACAAAAGGAAAAAAATATCTGGACTATTTGAGAATCGCATCAAGAGAAATAGCCTGCTTAGATTCAATCAAATGCAGCAAACATGATAAGACAGCAAGTGGACAGTGATAACATTCTCTGTGAAAATGTAAGGAGGAAGTGGCAAGCAAGCACACAGACACTACACCACAATAAAAACAAAACACTTAACTATTTTGAAGACAAATTAACTCGATGCAATCGTGCACAACTGTTTCTGTCTTGCTGTGATAAAACTACAGGCTAGCAATATAAATGTTGAGACACGCCTAGTAATTTTAGAATCTGAAACATTTTTTACATCTGTTTTTTGTTTATCTTCAAATACTCAGGTAAAAAGCAATTTGGAGACATAACCCTTCATCCCAGCATGATTCATCACTTTTAAAGATCCAAGTAATGCCTAACTGGTTCAGAACCTGGAGTTTTCTCTTAATTAAAACAGTAAAAAAAACATTTTGCTCCGGGTCTTAAATCCATTCTGCATCGGCTCAGTTGGCTATTGAAGGGAACACAATTGCAAAATCATGCAAAACTACATGCAAATTTCTCTTAACTGCTGAACTTGACTGGCTGTTAGTGTCTGTATTTAGTGCAATCTTATTCGAGAATCTAATAATAAAATAAAGCAAACAAGATTTGAAAAACAGTGGCAAAGATTTGCTTGATGTTGCACTGGACTGTTTACTGCAGTCAAGTCAGATTTCTGTACGTAACTTGAAAGAAAAATTGTAAATTGCAACAACTTTGTTATTGATACAACAAAGCAGCCAGTTTGCTGCACATTCAAAAATGAAACAACTTTGTTTCTGATGGAAATATTAGGGCTGCACATTTCTGGAAAATCTTGCAGTATCAAAATCTTACCATGAATGTTCTACATGTAGATATTGTGACAAAGATACTAATAATTTTGATACTGATGCAACTGTACAGGAATTCTGCTACTGATACAGCATTGACTTCAAATGACTCCAGCATTTTGTATTCAATATGCCTGTTGTTGCTTATTATTTATCATTAACACTTATAAAGATTTTCAACAATCATTCCGTGTCTAATAAACTGATCAAGTTTATCGAATGGATAAATTATTAAAACGCATAAAAATACTGAAACGGCATACTCTTTCATTGCTTATGTTACCTATTGATGTGGTGAAACAAATCAATAATATCAAAATAGCATAAGATGTGCTTCAAGCTATGCTGTATAATGCCTGACTGGGGGGTCAAAACTCAAGCCATGTGTGAGAATCAAATGAGCCTACGGTCTACAGATCCTCTCATGTCTGCTGTAAAATGGTAGAAATCATCCTCATAACTCAGATAGAAACTATATTCAGTATATTCTGAGCTTGGTCTGCTGGGGGAGCAGCAGCAGTGTCAATAACTTCTCTCATAAACCTGGAAGAAGCACGGGATTCAGCCTGGAGACGTCTGTGCCAGGAAGGAACGTGACATTACCAAACAAACAATCCGTCACATCTGCTCCATGACGCACAACAGGGACAGCCGAGCTCGAGCCAACATCTCCGTCGTCATAAAGAACATACTTCAGGAAATAATTTCTACAATTCACAGCAACAAATTGCCCCTGTGTAGCAGGTGGACACATCATTTCACTTTCCATCAAATGCACTGTTATAGCAAACATGCCATCAATGGTACATTTACTGTTTGTTTTTGAATGTATGATGATCTTTTGGTTTACACACCTGTCTTTGCAAAGGTTTATAGAGAAATCATAAACCTTAGATCAAAGAAAAATGATCTAATATTTAGTTTGCATGATTAAAAGCATACAATGTAAGTTTGCCTTTAGAATTGTTTTTGTCTTTGTATTTTCAAAGAATGTAGAAAGTAGGGGTTCACCAAAAAATAGACTGATTAATAAATCGACCCGCTTTCCATAAATTTGAGGGATCGGCCAATACTTACATAAAAATATGATCTTATCTCTGCAAAAGTCTGGAAATCAGCCACTCTACCATTTTGTTTTGCTGTGTGACATGGCTGACTGACCGACCAAACAATAGCCACCCCACTGTTGCCAACTTAGCAATTTTATTGCTGTACTTAGCAACAAAAAAATGCTATTGGACAAAATTGGAATCAGCAGGTCAGGCTTTTTAAAAATTGGTAACCAGAAAGCTGCAATCTGTGCACTCTTAGCATGACATCTTTGGATGATATAACTTGCTATATTTTTCAGTTTGTTATGATACTTTAGACACTTTTTTGTCTCTTAGCTGCCCCCTTCACTATCAGCCTCAACTGGCCATAAACACAGCTGCTGTCATTGCTTCCCAGGGACACAGGAAAACAATCAACAGACTCCTCGTCTCTAAAATGTCTTTAACATGTTAGCATGAGATATGGTCAAAGTAGAGGTTTTGCGCCCCAGGCATTATTAGTGCGAGTGTGTGCACTTTGTTGACTGTGCAGACAGTCCGGCTCCTTCCTCCTGACAGTGCAAAAGAGCAAGGGACTGCAATGCACACACTGTGTTTTTCAAGTGTGGTTATAAAAAGAAACACGGGAAACAATAGGCTGCTCTCCGCTTCCCTTTTACTTACAGGGAACACTGTCCAGCAAATACCGTTCAAGTATAGGAGTTCATGCTCAATTTGTTTTTATAGAATGTGTTCTGCTTTTTTTGTTGATATTATCTATGTACAATTATCTAACAATCAGTAATATCTAATAACACTTCTAACACGAAGAAAACATCTGGACCCTCATGTGACAAGAACAAATCACTGGACTGAGGACAAAAGGAAACAAATTGCAGATATTTGACTCATAAACTCTCCAGCAAAAGCACTTCTCACCAAACAACACACTCTACTTGTAAATTGTAGTAAAGTTGTTTAAATTTTGAATCAAAAGTGTTCATGTCAGTTTGCAAAAAGTATGAAAACAAAGCAACCTTTAATCAAACAACCTTTTAATTTTTCCTACCTGATCTTCAGAAGAGCTTTGTGAACATATATGCACTTCCCATCAACTAAGAACTTAAGGTCAGAAATCTCTGGACTGTCAAACTCCTTCTTCAAAGACTGGGCAACTGTCAGGTAGTCATCTCCATCTGACAAAAAAACAAGAGGTTATCTTTAATGTTTTTATCTGTATTTTAAAGTCCCATCTGAATTGGTGACTACACACTGCCAGAATTATCTATGATTCTCCAACAGTAAGCTTTCAACATTTTTTTTAAATCTTCTCTCCCATCTTGCTCATTTTGAGTGAAGGCTAAATAAAATATGGGTTCTTGTCCAGGATCATTTCTCGCAGTTCCAGATTTTGGAAGTTAAAACCGGGTCAGTTTGGGCCAGAAACTATTTACTGAAACACCTTTAGCACAATGTTTTCCCATCTCTCCTTTTTGAAGAATGGGATAAACAGACTCTAGTGTCATATCAAGCTAATGTCTTTGCAAAACAGGAAGATATGGCTAGTAAAAACATTTCTGTGACTGTAATTAACTTAAAATTTATAAATTTCTATCTTTCATCAATTACAATTATTATTATAACTTATATCAATTATAATATTAAGTCAATATTTTTTTTCTAAAAAAAGAAATTCTGTATGAAATTATGCTGCTGTAAAATAGGAATTTATTTGTAAGGGCTTGCACACAACATTGGGGCTGAATGGGTAATAAAATAAAAACTGCACATGAAAATAATAGTAAACTCCGCACACATATGAGTGTGTTTGTAATTTAACTGTTGGGTGCCATTAGCTTCACATAAAGGGCCGTAAAATGAAAGTAACACTGTTGAAAAGAGAGTTCATAAACATTGACACAGTGAGGAAACAGGATTTCCTGTTTACTTCTTAGACCACTTCCAGGAATTTGTACTTTTGACACAAAAACATGTGCCTCCTGAATGAGTATCTCTAACAAGTCAAAGGTTAAAGATACCTATGGCAGCAATTTGAAGTATTCAACAAATACAAACTTAATTATTGAGGAGTACTAGTATCCGGCAGACCCCTTCTTCTAAAAAGGTCAAGAGGGGAAATATGGCAATGAGAACAAAAGTATTCAGCTAAATCCCTGAGTTATTAAGAACTGTGGACATCTGGGAGCCTGTTTTTTTTAACAATTTTTCTGTTTCTGCAAAAGTCTTACCCACTGAGAGAAGGTGCCATGTGACTGCCGGCGTGGCGAAGCAGGCAAACACGTCGTCGGTGCTGCTGAAGTGGGTAAGATGAGGGCTGGACACGGCCTGACCTCGACACTGACCCCACATCAGAACCTGCCCGCTCTGCGTCTTAGCAGCTGACGTGTGACTGGTGTGACAGGCAGCTACCTCCACCATCCTGGGCAAAAAATCTCAATTCAAACCCAGTTCAACCTTCTAACATAAGGAGAACAAGTCTAAGCTACAGTGCCCTGCATAAGTGCTCATATACTTTAAATGTACTTTTTTTTTACATTGTAGCCACTATAGATTGTATATTTTTATTGGAATTTCATGCACTATGACATGAAAATGAAATAATTTGCAGTTTTTAAACATTAGGAATGTCATATGTTCATAATCCACAGCAATTTTTTATAAAGCCCAGAAGGTTCATGCTACAATATCTTTCGCAGAAGTCAGATTTGAACATCCAGTTAATGGCTGTTTTTCTACAGATTCTCTCACTTGAGCTGGGGATGTCTGCAGCTCCATCAGTGTAAACAATCGACACCTTGATTGCTTCTGTTATTAATTCCCTCCTTGCCTGGCCGTTTATGTGGACGGTCATGTTTTGGTGGGTTTGACTTCTGAGGGAAAATTGTTTCACCCAGAAACAAATTTCTGGATTTATTTATTAAAAGAGGGCTGAATGCAAATTCATTGAATTGCATGCCACACTTTTCAGACTTTATTTGATTTGATTTTGTGTTATCACAATTACAGACAACATAGTTTTTGTCTACTACATAAAACTCCAATGGAACACTTAAATTTTTGTTTATATAACATGACAAAATGTTACAAATTTCAGTGGGTATGGATACTTCCGCAAGGCACTATAATGATGGTTTTACAGGTAAAAATCATTTGTTTGGAGTCAATAACCCTCATTTATATGGAGGCTCCAGTAAGCTGGTGTGATAACTTAACAACACAGTGCATACAATTTACTAACCTTTCCTTGTCTGTATTTATTAGGATGGGGAGCGCTTGGTTACTTTTATTGCCTGTTCCCAGCTGTCCATAGGAGTTGGCTCCCCACGCATAAACAAATCCCTCATCCGTAAGTGCCAACGTGTGTGCATATCCACATGCCACCTAAATTTGGAAGTGAACAATACATTCATAAAAAATATAAAAAGTTGTTTTATAAAAGTTTCTGACACTTTCGATTCTTACCTGCACAATGTTGACACCTTGCAGAGCAGCGATCCTGCATGGAGTCTGCTGATTTCCGTTGTTTCCCAAACCCAGCTGCCCATTGCAGTTGTAGCCCCAACCGTAAATCTACAGAAAACACATATGAGGTGTATTATAAAATAATCTTAAAGCCATATTATAAAATACTCTAGAAATGATGGTCAAACAGAACATGCAAGAATATTGGACCCAATATTCTCGGATTTTAATCAATCCAAGAATTGATAAGATAATCCAATAAGATAAACCAGATAAAGCGCTGGTTTATCTTTTAGAAAGAATTTATTTGCTATATAATTTCCTTATAGTTATGTACATAAAACATCTTTTCAGAACAGTAGCCCCTTATTTTCCCTTTGTGTTCATGTTCCTTTTTTGTTTTGTTTTGTTGATATAAATGGAAATGGTAAAGGAAAGAAATTTTGTAATTGATCACAGACTGGAACTGTGAACTAGAGTGGATAATAAGCTTTTGTAATCTTCTCAATGTTTCAAAACCAAATTAAAAAAAAAAAAAAAAGATCTGTCGATAAGATTGGGTCCTCATATGAGTATCAACCAATCGCAGACCACCCAAAATTAAGAAAATCTGGTCCAATGTATTGGTTGGATGATTTATTGGTCCATCCCTAATGTTTCCATGTTAAAAGCTGGCACAGATACAACTCCAAAACAAAAAAAATGTGATTACACAAAGTGTTGGAAACACACTACCACTTTACAGTTTAGTTGGTCTGTTACATGAAATTACAACAGCACAACTTTAAGTTTGTGGTTTATGAGGTATTAATACATAGGACGCACTAGTGTAAAGGTATTAGGGCTGTTGTAAACGAATATTTTAGTAATCGAATAATCTATCAATTATTCTTACGCTTAATCGGGTAATCGGATAAAAAAAAAGCTAAAATAAAACATTGATAAATCTAACATAACAGCAGTGTTACTATCGCATATCAACATCAGTCCAATTTTTCACATTTGAGTTTCTCTAACAGTTACTTTTCTGTAGTTTAGAAAATTAACCTGTAACAATAATAGCTCACTTTGTTAACTTGAAGAAAAGTTATACAAAAATCTGAAATTAATTCAATGTAATAATAAAGAGGCAGGCTAACAAATAGCCTATCTATTTGTGAGCAGGCTATTATGAAAAAATGTCTATACTCCAGCTTTCTGTTTCTGTATTCATC
>CAEGAE010053504.1:0-26650 GCA_903067095.1 Girardinus metallicus
AATAATAATAATAATAATAATAATAATAATAATAATAATAATAATAATAATAATAATAATAATAATAATAATAATAAGGTTATTTTACAAGTTATGAACTTTAAGTGGCAGCATGCTTATATGAGATTATTGTAGCACTTGATATTTGTTTGCTATTTTTCATTAACTCACTTGCTAAAATACTACAAATGGAAACTAGATTAAGCTAAATCTGGTGCAAAGCAACTTTTATTAATGCTTTAAATAAACTAAACTAAGCAAAACAAAAAGCTCTTTTTTAGTATGTTGTATTGTGCCTTCTTAGGCCTGCAACAATAAACAATAAATCACTAATCGCATGATTTATAGTTTCTCTTTTCTCTTTCCATCAGTGATAATCTTCAGCCTGGTTTTGATTTCAACTGGACAGGTTAGTTTACACAGACTTTACAATTCATTTTATTTGTTGTTTCTGTTGTTTTGTTTGTTTAGTTTGGATATTTTAAATCTCTTCCAGTTCCAGTGGTTAATGTTCACTAGAATTTGAAGTTTAATGATCTTTTAGAATGTGTTCTCACATCATATTACTACCATTATATTACTTTAAATTGGTCTCAAAACAATATTATCGTTTATCGT
This sequence comes from Girardinus metallicus, assembly GCA_903067095.1. NCBI lineage: Eukaryota > Metazoa > Chordata > Actinopteri > Cyprinodontiformes > Poeciliidae > Girardinus > Girardinus metallicus. Next base: position 619 of record CAEGAE010053504.1, read on the forward strand.
AATAACTTCTGAGTTTGTTATTGTACAAGTTTACTTCTTCCTTCGTGTCCGCTCCCATTTTATGTGTTTACGTTACACTCTCTTTCTGTCCTTCCAGCTAATTGGATATAAAAGTTGCAGTATGTAACTATTATTTTATTAAAAATATGTTTTTTACATGTTTGTTCAAACTGTCACCATTTCATGACGGTATGAGACAGATTAAAAAAATGCAGCTTCTCCCAGTGCTACTGTCACCAATCTGCGAAAAACCACCAATCATGGTCAGAAACAACAAATCACAGGCAATCTTAGTGCTGTCAATCAAGTTCGTGTATACGCTGGTCGATGTGGTTAACGGTGGAGAAACAACTTACCTTTACAGGAAAACCATTTATCTGTTGTCTATGCTAACCAGTGTAGCATTCATGACAAGATCTACTGCAGCATAGCAGAGAGAAACAGCATACACAAGCATGATTGACAACGCTAAGACCCTCCTCCTGGCTCTGATTTGTTGTTTCAGGCAAATCTCTGAATGGAAGCACTGGGTGAAGAGCTCGACTTTCTTATAAAATACTGTCACAGCATATAGACAGTTTTTAACAAAAATATAAAAAAAAAACATTTTTAATAAAAGTTACATACTGCGCCTTTAAAAGAGATGCAGAAAATATACACATACATATTTTTATATGACTGAATTTACTTCTAAATCAAAGAAAACATAGCTTTGCCTCTCTTTCAGTTGATTTCTCTGACTCACTAACAGCAAATAATAGAAATTTCTCTCCAGGTAAAACCAGATTGGTTGCATAGAATGAGCCTGAAGGAAAAAGAGTTTTAAAGGGAAATGTAGAGTAAGAAATAACTGTGCATGTCCATATTTCTTTCATGCAGGATAAAGAATTTATTTTATTCAGAAGTCGTAAGCCCACTCTGTCCTAGCGCTCAAATTTTGTTCTTCTTTGTTTGTTGCCAGGACTCTCCAAAGCTTTCCAGATGGTTCTGCGATACAAACCATCTGGAGAAAACAAAAATATAAATAAAATCCACAAAGAAACCAGCGATAACCCAGAAAACAAAAATATAAATAAAATCCACAAAGAAACCAGCGATAACCCAGAAAACAAAAATATAAATAAAATCCACAAAGAAACCAGCGATAACCAAGAAAACAAAAACATAAATAAAATCCACAAAGATCCACAAATATCATTCAATTTTCTCCAGTTTCTTGTGAAAAATCAAGAAATCCCTGTACTTTTTTGTGCTGATACGTAATTGGGAGTTTATTTTAGATTTTTCTAAAAAAAAATGTCAAAAACTTTCTTATAATATAAATAAAATCCACAAAGAAACCAACGATAACCAAGAAAACAAAAATATAAAGTTAAAGAAAGGTGTTGAAGGTGTTTGGGTCAAAGTGAAAAGTGAATTTTCATGTTTTTAGCGTCGGCTGTTGTTACATCTTAAACTTATTGTTGTAAAGTATTGCAGCCATGACTAAAAGAATTACTGTTAAAACTGAAGTCAAGTTTATTTGTGCAGCACATTTTAACAACAAGACATAGAAACATAATAAAGTTATCAAATGAAATGATATAAAAGTACATCCTGGCGGTTTCTTTATTACTTCACAGTAATAAAGAAACCGCACAGTTTGACATGTGCTTTATTGTAAAGCACGTGTCAAACTCATGGCCCGTGGGCCAAATTTGGCCCACCATAGCTTTTAATGTGGCCCTCTAAATTCTAGACTAAACACTAAGTGAGCATAAATATCATGTATTCAATCAAATCAGTGCAGTTTTTATCCGTTTACTGCCTAATTATATCAATCAATTCCTCCAGTCTCTTGTGAAAAATCAAGAAATCCCCGTACTTTCTTGTGCTGATACATAATTGGGAGTTTATTTTAGATTTTTCTAAAAACTGTCAAAAACTTTCTTACTTGTACTAAACAGCTGCCTCAGTTTTAGTTGATGTCAGATTATAGTCTGTGATATATATGGAGAGTAATAAAAAGTCGCATTTACAGACATAAATAAGCACAAATATTTCCAACTTAGTACCACAAACATTTTGATTTTTATTGCAAAAGAAAAAATTACAGAAGAACCACAAAATCCTGGAGGGATTGAAAAGATACTCAATAATATTTAATTTGATAAATTTATTGATACCTCAACAGGTTTTATCAATACATTCTGCACAACCGGCCCTTTAAGAGAATTCATCATGTTGATTTGGCCCAAAACAAAAATGAGTTTGACACCTCTGCTGTAAAGTATGTAACTTCAATATGAAAACTGAGAGCCAAACATATGCATCTGTAAGTCTGATGCACATAATGAGCGCTGGTGAAGGCGACATGCAGAAGAAGGTGACAGTGCTAATAAAAACCTTCGGCTGTGTGACGCCTGTGAGCCACAGATCAGGCTGTAGGTGGGGATGACTCCTTAATTCATATCAACACCAGACTCTCAGCAAAAAGGTGCCACTTATAGGACAAAATCTGAACTTATTTGAGTTTTTATAAACATTAGTTTGGATTTTACTGGGCCAAACTATGCCAAATTTGAAGTATATATCTGGTCTGATATTAGTCTGGTAGAAAAAATGATAAATACAAAGTTTTCTCTGTTTTGTTTAAACCAGACAAAACAAACCATAAAATTTTGCCCTTTTTGGACTAAAATCAGTCGCAGAGAGGCGGAGGTGGATATAATACCCACTTGAGTAAAACCTTTTACTCAAGTAAAAGTAAAAGGTAGCCAAGAAATTACTCAAGTAAGAATAAAAAAATACTTGGTAAAAAGTCTGCTCAAGTGCTGAGTAACTGATCAAATCATCAGTCATTTAATATTTTAAAGTCAGATAATCAGACAGACCAAAATTTGAGTTTAAATTTTGGTAGAGGACAGAAATTTCAATAATTCATATAGGCAGCAAAAAAAAGAAAAAAAGAAAAAAAGAGGCAAAATACTTTTTGTACAAATCAGTTTCTTTCAATAAAAAACGTCTGATCAACCTAAAAGAAAACCATTTTTCTAAAACAGAAGTCATTTCCTATCAGCCGACATCAGTAATTATTGATTTTTTTTTGTTTTAAGTAAATAAAATAATGCCAAACTGGTGACCTTTGCTCTTTATTCAGTTTTTATGACTTAGCTGTTAGGAAAAAATGCATAGTTATGTAGCTTAGCATTGGTCGCTCCAGCACAAACACTAAAGCCCAGCCTCCCCTCAGCCTTGGTGGGCGGCCATGTTTGTCTGATTGGTCCAGAGTTTGTAGCAGTTTGTCATACAGATATACGCTCAGATATTTCTCTTTAACAAACCTTCAGTTTTGGTATCTGCAGGAGACACGGATATTGTTTATATTACAGGCATTTGAATGATTCTTCACTAAATAAGTTCTATGAAAATAAGGTGAATGGTTAATAACTCCTGGATGGAAATTGTAACGTTGTCGTTCATGGAGGCTGTTTGCATAAAAGTGTGGCGTTAGCTCTGTGAGCATTTCGTAAAAGCAAAACTGATTTTTTTGTTTCCTTTTCCCTTTATGCACATTTCTAAACAGTTTGACATTGGTTGAGTAACATGAGAAAAAAACTCAAAGCCCGCCTTGTACGAGGGAATAATTAAATTACTAATGCACTCTATACGTCTTCACACCAAGAGGTCCAGGAGGCATAATCAGTCTATAGGAAATTTGTCTAATTAACCAGCTGATGAATCAGTATGCTAATGAAACCATATTGATACAGTTCCGTGGATCTGATTTGGATCTGGTGTGTAAATGAGATCAAATCAGAGCAGTGGGACACAGTTGCTGTGCTAAAATGATGTCTGGCAATATGTTCCTCCACACAGAAAGAAATAAAAAAAACACACAAACACTTCTCTGTCTATCCATATGGCTGCATGTGTAGTGCATCTGGCTCAGCGTGCCGTATACAGTTACCAACTTATATTTCCAGTTGTATTCGCACCTCACGATGCCGTGTGCAAAGTGAAAATTAAAGGCAGAAGGCTTGTGTGACGGGATTAATTAGACGGAGGCCAAGTGAAGTCACACTCCTCGTGGCAAACGTGCTCCAACCCTCAATTACTCGCAGCGAACAAAGCAATTAAAAGGTCTGTCCTATGGAGTTACCTGGGACTGGATTGTGAGCCGTCTCCAGTGAAACCCCCAGGGGCAAACGAAGCTCCGCTGGCCAAGTCCACAGGTAGGTAATTACTATTGATCAACTGGCATTAGAGCATGTGGAACGACATTGTTATTTTTGCCAGCGCTCTACTTTAGGTGGCCACTTCAACAGCAGGATGGGTTTTTGAGCAAAGATAGAAAGATAGTCTTTTTATTGCTTTTTATTTACATTACACTGACCCATGGGATTTTTTTAAAGGGGCAGTATTATATAAAATCTGCTTTTTTTATGCTTTACATTATGTTATAATGTTATTCCCTCAATCCCTGGAGTGTTGCCTGGATTCTTTCATGCATGTTTGAGTAATCCGTTAATCTCCATGGCAACCATTCAGCTGCGCAAAACAACTGGGTGGACCTAGCTCCGCCTCCAGTGACAAAGCTCCTCCTTCAAGCTGCAGTTTACTAACTTTGTAGCTTCTGCCTAACAGAGCAAACCCCCCTCTGAACTCCTTCAGACTAGCTAGTAGCAGTTAGCAAACGTCTGGTGGAACTGAGCGTCTTGTGAGCTCATTATGCGAGCCACTTCTCAGTAAAAACGTTGTTAAAGGATTAACAGAGGAGCAATGTTGTGACGACTTCCTTTCAGAAACAGTAGGAGCTTTTAAAGAGGTAGAGGCCCAATTTCAAGGTGTCAAATTACAAAGTGAAATTTTTGATCAAATCAAATCAAATTTTATTTGCATAGCACATTTGAGCAGGAAGGCATTTCAAAGTGCTTTACATCATAACATAAAAACACAGTCATGCAACATAGAATCAACAGTCAAAAACATTAAATCAAGTCAAGTGCCGCCATTAAAATCATAATTGATCACATTTCAAAAACAACTCTAAACAGGTGGAGATATTTAGTCTTTTCATAACAACTGAAGTTAAAACGTTACTTGATTAAACTATAAAATGGCACTATGTGCCTGGAAAATACACAATAATGTTCACGTCTTGAAGACATTGTTGAACTTCACAAAAAAATCAGTATTTTATAAACCTGGAAAAAAAAAGACCAGACTTTGTGTTTTCCTGGTGGGTTTTCACCACTCACATGATGGTTCTATGGTATTATGAAGAAAATATTCTGGATTACCACAGAAACTGGCCATGCTGTGCTGCCCACCAACTTTCCTCTGCGGAGTGACAACAGCATCACAAATGGCTTAAAACCAGGATGAGCTATGGACAATTGGACTTTTTCTCTTGTTCAATAAAAATGTTTCACCAATAGATTCTTCAGTTCTTGCTGTATTGGTTTGTAGTAAGAGACTTGTTATGGTCACGCTCATAGTAAAACCATCAAAATCACAAATGGAGCAATAACACAGTCTTTTATTTCCAATGTGTTCATACTTTTAATTCTTCAAGCTCTTAAGATGCTTTCACACCTGAAGACTCGGTTTGATTTGGGACCAAAAGTGCAACATTTGTAATATTTTCAGCTGGTGTGGTTCACTTTCATACTGCACAGTGTCAAATGAACTAAATCCTTAAAAAAAACTGTTCCTCTCCTCGCCTGTGGTGGCGCTGCATCAAGAACCACTGAACGAAACGACACAAAAACATTTGAAAAAAAACATGAGCACAACTTCCTTCTTCACAAAATGCGAATAGAAATGAAGTGGCGTTAGTTGTTAGCGGTTGTAGGATTTCCCGTTTGTCTTTGGGGAAAGATTACGACCCATTTCTTCTGCTAAAGCTAAACCCGAGCCTTTGTTTTGGTTGTGTTTACCCAGAATGCCCTGCTTCATAGTCCACTTCCTGATTTTGGAGTGACCTCTTGTTTGCTTTTCATTCACATACGCATTTGAACCTCAACAGAGTTTAGTTCAACCTTGGTTTGTAGGTGGTCCAGAGCTCATCTTTTTGCGTATTCACGCTTCCCCAAACAAATCGAACTTTCTAGCTAAATTAATTAAGAGTTTGACTAAAGCGGACTGGTGTGAATGCACCTTTAAAAACCTGTAGCAGAAACAAATCGATCAATGCCATGGCCATCTTACTATACGTAGGCTTTGTCAGTTGAACTCCAGTCCAATCTGACTGTCCATCAATACATTCATTGGGTGTTTAACATCTAAACAATGCTCTTTCACTAACTCTCCGGCACGCCACCCTTCAATGGACTCATTCACACCCACTGATATATATATATACATGTCTGACCAGAGCAGGGACCTCGGGGCAGGGTACACCCAGTCACTGCACAGCCACACACTCCACTGTCCACCCAGCCACACACATTCGTTTGCTGCCGCCTTCGGACACCCAGTGGATTTAGATTGATTGCCCCAGAGTGTTTTTTTGTTTCGAGCCAGAACGAGTTGCCACCGCATTGAACTGACGATGTTTACTTGGTGTGACTCTTTCACAGAGCCATTGTCTTATTCAAACTCCCTCCTGTTTCATCACTGCCATCTGATTTCCCCTTTTCGTTTCGTTTGCCACACTTCCTCTTTTCTCCAGCAGCTTTTTCTTGGACGTGACTTTGCCTCAAAAAACAAAAATCCTTGAGGGATCAGTAATTAGAAGACAGGTTACTGCCTCAAAGCGGCGAAGTCCTGTTGACAGTTTAGAAGTCCATCCAAAAAAGCGTCTATTCTGGAGGTTCTTGGATTGATTTCAAAGTCCAGTGAACCAAAGAGACTTCTAAGAAATTATTATCCTCCTGCATTTATTTTTCTTTTGGTATGTTTTAATTCCAAAAACAATGTGATGTCCCGTTTTGAACTTAAATACAAAGTTTTATTAAAAAATAGTTTCTTTTGGAATAAAAAGTGCATCATCTCTGTATGGAGTCTGACTTGTTTCCCCATCAGTGTTTGGGTTTTCTCCAGATCTGGGTTGAGGAGTAGAAAGCAAAATGTTCAATAGTTCTGTGTGGAAATACCGGCACATGAGTTTTTGTCCATATACATATATTCTATATGTAATATATATTTCAATATTTTCACTTAAAATCAAAACTTAACAATTCTGTATGATTTATTCCTGTCTTTTCAATCTCTCTGTTCCCAAAAAGCAAAAACATGGAGATAGAAGTTCAACTATAAACCTTCTTAGCAATGCTTCAAAGCCATCTATTATACAAAATTCACATTTTGCATGTTTTTATACTTCCATTTGGGTTCCTACTGCTTCCGAAAACAACCCAGGCACTTAATAAACACAGGTTGCCGCTTTTTATGGCAATAAGTTCATGTTTTTTGGTGTCTTGGAAATAAGTTGTTTCAAAAAACTCTGGAATTTAATGTCACAAAATCAGCAGGCACTACCTGTTACCTAGCAACCTCAGCCCATCACCTAGCAACCCAAGCTGAGCTCCAGCACATTTGTTCCTTTAGTTTTACCGCTGTATGCGCTGTACAATGGCTGCTGGAAAAGACAAGTGTTTTGTTTTTGATTTACGATCCAGAACCCACTTGCTGAGTTCTTGTTGGTTGTGCAGGAGGCGCTACTTCTACTTTTCGAAGAGATTGCGAACGTAAACGTTGAACAGATTGGGTGTGGCCAGCGGCTGCAAAAAAGGTGGTCGAAATAGTGAGAACCGATTAAACTAAAATCTCATTATCTAAGAAAGATTTTGTGCAAAAAATGTATTTAATCCGTAAACATATCCTAACCTGTTCAAGGACGCATAATAGGCCATCTTTAAAGTTTTGAAAATGTACACATTTGGCAATATATAGCTCACCATGCACCGAACAGTTGTTTTTTGTGTGTGAAATGGTTTTGTTTGTTTCCTTTAAGTGATTAATTTTTCTGAATAGAATCTCATGGCTTGAATGTAAAGTATGTGCTTGGAGAATGTTGGCGCTAGCAGCATTTACCCCTGCTTCTTTCCGGTTCAGCATCAACACATCAATCAGAGATTAGAAATTAATTACTCGGATATCAGATTGACTGAGAAACAGCTCTGGTTCTGCTGTGCTGCTGCTGCTGTTGTGTGAGGACACGGCTAACGAAATCAGGCCTCTCCAGGAAAGAAAAAACAGGCTCAACTTCGGCAATCCTTGGCTTAATTCTCATTGAAGCCCCCAAATTGACATGTCTCCCTTATGATCTTGACATATTATTAAGATTTAATGGTGGAATTATGATCATTAAAACAACATGACTGATACAGGGGGCAGATGATGAGCTATTCATTTAACCTACTCTTCCTGTAATAATATTGAAACAGACAGTCTGCCAGTTATTAGATCATAATTAGCCGGTGCAATCTGTACGGAATCCGAGGAAATGACGCCAAGTTAGCGGCACGACGCAGCTTCGCTCTGCGTTTCCACATGCAGACGTCGACAGCTTCTCTGTGCGTTAAGGCAGGCTTTCTCAGTTAATTTCATGAAAGAAACAAAGTGTACAGAGCATGGGCTCATGTCTGAATAGGGAGGAATATAATGAGCCAGATGGTAGTTAATGAAAATAACTGGCACTGTTGTCATTGTTGCCACCCAAACACGAGGCTTTGTTTGTGTTGGTGCTTTCAGCGGCCCACTGAAACCAGAAAAAAATACTTTATCTCGCTAATTTTCCAACATAGAAAACCGCCACACCCTGGCTCTTCTTATTTCCATACAGCGCATGTGAGCACTCCAGTGTGTGCCAGTTTAGCAATGAAAAATCTGCACCCTCAGCTGTTTTACCCTGTTCTCAGAGAAACAGAGAGAGAGGAGAGAATACACACCACCACACTGTCGGCGTCCCTCTCTCTTCTAGCTCCCCCCTCCGGCATTTCTGCAGGTAGCGTTCGCCAAAGTCGCCCCATTAATAAGCAACATATTTGATTTGCAATGAGAAACGTATTATCTCAGGGCCTGCAAAGAGATAAAAAAAAAGACACAAGACGTATGGTTGGGGCAGAATTATTCAGGAGAGTGTGGGAGAGGTGTCGTGCTGCCCCGGGGCGCCCAACATGCTGTGGATGGGTGAGAACGCCGAGCTGTGAACATGGAGCCCGCCATCTCAGACGCCCCAGGTGAGCACGGAGCGCAGATCCGACTTCATCTTCCTCGTCACAACGCCGATTGTTTATCACATGCGAGAAGCTCAAACCGCTGAGCAAAATGATTAAAAAAAACCTCTAAAATCCAATGCAGTTGTGGCCTTTATAAGTCACTTATGTGTCATTTAATCTTCCTGAAGGCCTCGGATGATTATAACCAAAAAATTCAGGAAGAAAGTTTAAAACCAGGGTTTCCTGAAGTATAAGTTTAAAATAACTCAAATCCAATTTAGTCTTTCTCAGAAATTACACACTACATTTCAATAATCTTGGTACTGGAATGAAGCTAACACTCCGTAGGTATCAGGAAAAACGAGGATGGAACATGAAATTATTTGGATTTTTAACTCCCTGGCCAGAACTTTTTTTTTGCTCTATGCAATACATAAACTTTTGGAAATATCACAAAAAGGTCTACAAAGTTTTGGAAACCATACATTCACCTGTGGAAAGATTGATGTAGCGGAGGTAAACTAAAGCAAATTTCACAGATTTTTTAGTGAAAAAAACAACAACTTTGGCACAAGTCAGCATCATCTACGAACCTGGGGATTTACTCATTTTTTACTTGATAAACTTCTTTTTACATGTCAAAAACTGCATGTTTTTTAAGTACCAACATTTACTTTTTACATAATTATAACAAAACAATAAAAAATTCATTCTTTGGAAATCCAATGTATAAAATAGGAAAGATTGCAACAAATTTTTGGTAAGAAAAAAATAAAAACACAAAAACACAAGTTCAGATTTTTTGGCAGTAGCAGAGCTCCATACCATGGTGTTTTTGATAAAGGTTCCTGGTCACAGATGTCTGATCTGCAGCCTTTGGGCAAAAACTCAAAATGCTTCCTGCTCAACTCAAATACCCAATTTTATTTATTTATTTATTTTTTGTCGTTGTGATTCAAAACCAAACGATCCATTTCGCAAAATAAACAAAAACATGCAGATAGCGAAAAATAAAAGTTAAAATCCTCTCCTGGTGCTGCTGGGGGAGTGGATACAGTAAGTAAGTAATCGGTGTTCACCCAAAAAACCTGCAGAAAATCATAAGAAGTTGATTTTATTATTTCCCAGCGACACAGCAAACATGTTGAAGAAGTTGCTCCGATCAAATGAGAATTTAACTTTTATGCCAACATGCAAAAGATGCAGGAAACTAGAGCTGCACATCACCCTGAACACGTGGCAGCACCACGCTGTGGGCGCAGATGATGAAGCTAAACGCAGAACAATCCTGGAAGAAAAGCAACTAGCAGCTGCAAAATACCTGAGGTTGTAGTGTGAATACGGAAGAAAGCATTTTCATATGTTAGGTCAGGGTGTGAAACTCATTTTGGTTTTGGGCCAAATCCAGGTCATAAATGCTCTTAAAGGGCCGGTTGTGCCAGAATGTATTGATAAAACCATTTCACAAACTGTTAATGTATCAATGAATTATTAAAATTAAATAATATTACTGAATATATCTCCAGGATTTTGAGATTGTTTTCATGATTTTTTGCAATAAAAATCAAAGTGTTTGTGGTACTAATTTGGAAATATTTGAGATATTTGTGCTTATTTATGATAGTAAATGCGACTTTTTATTACTCGCTACATAGATCATGGACTATAATCTGGCATCAATAAAGGCAGAGCCAACAAGTAAGAAAGTTTTTGACAATTTTTTAGAAAAATCTACAATAAACTCCCAATTATGTACTAGTGTAAAAAAGTGCGGGGATTTCTTGAATTTCCACGATAATTCACAAGACACCAGAAAGACTGATTGATATAATTTGGCAGTAAATTAAAAAACTGCATTAATTTGATTGATAACATAATATTTAAGCACATTTAGTGTTTAGTCTAGAATCTAGAGGGCCACATAAACAGCTATGGCGGGTCGGATTTGGCCCACAGGCCTCGAGTTTGGCATGTGTGTTAGATGGTCTAGTCAAAGGCTTTTACCTTAAGGCTAAAATTAGACTGTGCTTTCTTAGCAGCTGTTCAAAAACACATGTGGTATCTCCTCTAAAGAAGGGCGATAAATCTTTATCAACTCAGTTTTACTTGAGTCCAATAAATTACAGAGAACACAGCGACGTCTTTTTAAAGAAGTCTGATGTTTGTAAATATGATCAAAAACTTTGTCTAATACAAAATGAACATAAAAAACTTTAAAAGATATCGAAGTTCACGCCTCACTTTGGTCGTCTGGTTCTGCTGTAACGCGTCGTGGCTTTTTTAGGTTCCACATTTAAAGCCTGTCTGCTATACGTACAATAAATTATGAAAGTTTTACATTCATAACTAAGGAAATGAGATGTAATTAAATGTACATAAACTTTCTGAATATGAAACACAAAGTGATTTCCCCCTTAAAAAGGAAAAATAGTATTTAACTGATTCCAGTTTTAGGGAAATTGCTGCAATTTAAGTATGTCTTTTAATTTTAATTTGTTTTATTTTTTTTTATATTTATTGCTATTTTTTTTTAAATCAAATTTAATTTTCTTTCTTGTTTTATAATTTGTCTACCTGTTATGTTGTATTTTGTGTTGTAAATATGCTATAAAAATAAACTTTAATGCTGAATTGTTTAATCGTGATTCAATAAGTTGAATAACCAATAAGTTGAATGACCAGAGTGAGGAGTTTATACTTTAATGCACGAAGGAATCTGATGATTTATGAGCATTTAGATTATTTATACTGTATCCTCTGGTTTATTTTGGGGGGATTTTTCATGGCAGAGTCATTTATCTTAATTAACCTAATGAGGATCGACTTGAATCTGCTTCCGCTGCTGATCGTTCCCCTTCACTAAATCTCTTGTGGCTCAATAATCGTGTCGCTCATGACCCAGAAGTTGCGCTTTCTTCATCTGTGGATCCTTGCTCTCTCGAGTCCTACTGCCAAACTCTTCATGCCAAGAACTTCAAACCTGATAAGGTCTGGGTTGTAAAGTTCAGGGACTATTTTCCCAGGCGTAACAGGACAATGTGGCCCCTCTGTCTGGGAGTGGCTAGCAGCGGTGACTGTGTCCTACGCTGATTACCCGGCTGATGGTTCTCCGTTTGTCACCGCTCCTGCTAGCTCCAGCGCACAGCAGCAGGGTTTCTTGATTACTTAATTGCTTGTAAGAGCTCATTAAAGCTTCCTATCCATCATAAGTCGTATGGCGAGTATCAATTTCAGAGTGAGAGATGGAGGGAGAAAGAAGACAGAGAGACGCTAGGAAACTCTGATGAGCAATTAGTGACGTGCGATGCTTTTGAATTGTCTGTATTTTTAGGGAGTGTGTGGGATTCATCACATGGATGGATGCTGCTGCATTACCAAGTGATAAACACGTCCTTATTCTCAAAGTTTTAACGCGAAGGGGCATTAAAAAGTGGAATTTTGTTTTAGAGAAGGTGTAAAATCGAACATTTTGAGTCAAAAACTTCCTGTTTCAAACAGATGAACACCTTTCTGACTCTCCTTTTTGGATCTTCGTGGGTTGTGGACTTTTGCCATCGTTTTTATTTTTTCTTCCCCAAAAGGGAGTCATTTATATCGATAGCTTAGAAGAGCTTTAGAAGACACTCACAATCTTACCAGGTGCAAAATTAGAATTGGATGCTGTTCGTATTAATTGGTGATCATTTGCAAAGCGGGTGGAAAAAAACGTCCTGTGCCAAGAGCAAGTCTTACAAGCCCCCAGCTGGGGTTGTCAGGGGCAGGCTTGTTGGCATTGTGGCAGCATATGTTTGGTGCCAAGAACACCATTGATTTGCATTTCTTTTATATGAATTTTACAAAGCAGAAATGCTCTTTTGTGCAGAAGTGATCCCAAAAGTGAGCGTTGCAATTAATCACAAGTGAAATTTATCGGCTGATGAAAAGCCATAATTCTACTTGCAATCTTTTTTTTTTTTTTTCCTAAAAAGAAAAAGTGGCAGCATCTGCAGCGCACTCGCTTTTTGATGAATGTGCCTTTAAAGCCGTGCAGTTTGGCTCCATTTAAAACTGGCTTGAAGGAAGAAAAACAGCAGCTCGATCTTTGAGATTCTGCAAATGCCATAACTCATGAAAATAGTTCTTCTGTCTTCAAAAACAAGCACTGCATAATGCCGTCGAGTGACGCAAACGTGAAAAATTGCCCGCATGATTTAAGTTAGACGAATTTTAAATAACATTTAGAATTTGTCAGAAATTGCCCCAATAACACATAATGAAGATGCAAATACCTCTCAACATTCGGCAACCTGCTTCAACAACCACACAGTCGTTTCAAATATTGACTTGTACCCATTTGATTCGCCTACCGCACATCATCAGAACCTATTGGGACATCTAATTGATCCAATTAACCAATTAATTCTTTGGTAGGATTAGAGACAATCGCACTTGTATGTACAGAGACGGGCCGGCTCTGCCAAGAGATGGACACGCTCCAGGTTTTCTGCTTCATCTCCAAGGTGGCTCCAGATGGGTTGGGGGCTTGAGACTCATCTGTGGCCAACTGGTCCAAACCTCACACTGAGACTCGCCTAGAGGATCACAAACCGGCACTCCTTAAACACAACAAACATCTTCTTAGTAAAGCGAAACCCTAATCAAATACACGTTAATCTGTATTTACCTGCAGTCTTCATGGACCCCTTGCATGTTGTTGTTTATATGAATGACGGAGGGCAAAAAGACTGTTCTTTCTGCGTTCTGACGCAGCAGATTGTTCCACCGTTACCAAACCTGGAGACGTGGGTGTTGTTAATTTAGCGCAGTGCACCACAGCAAATGGAGAAATGACGCAGAAAAACCGTTGAAGGACGATTCAAAACCACTTTTCTTACGGCTACGCTATGCGCAGACTCGTTGCCGTGGCAACTGACAACAAGGCCATTAAATGTCTCAAGATTCAACACACACACAAACACAAAAAAAACCTCTCAAAACAGAACAACATTTTGTGATTATTAGTAAGTGATGGCTGTGCTAGATTAGCTACAGCTGCTATTAGCTTAGCTAACACTGCAGTGGTTGATTAGCTAATTTAAACACCTGATCTACTGATGATCTGTCTGAGTTGGTTTTTAGGTCACCTGAACCAAAACACCAAATTCCACACCACATCTACATGTCAAGGTGGTCAAAGTCAAGCTAGCATAACTGAGCTACTTCACTCTCTATTTTTTTTCTTAATTAAAACTTTTTCCTAACCTTCTGAGGTAGTTTAGCTCGTGTTGACAATTAGTAGCAAAGCACTGCATCCCTTTTCCTTTCATATATCAGGCATACATTTAAGATTTAGCGCGTTTTATTGATAATTTAACAGCTAAAACCAGTGGTAGTCATCGTCAGCCAGCAGCTTTTTGCCCTCCAGCGGGGAGTTTGGGGCGGCAGTTTGCAAACGTGACGTCACGCTGCTCAGGGATCCATAGATACTTTATATCTGATTGCTTTTATTTCCTTTTTCCTCAAAATGCTCATTATAAAAAGAGCTGTTAGATTTTCCTTTTATTTTGATGTATGTCCACATGAGCAACAGGAGAAATCGATAGATAATTATTAATTATGTTTTCATTTTAAATATCTGAAATAATGCCAAACTGACTTTTTGTCTTTTATCCAGTTTTCACTTTACGCCGTTGTTTTTTCCTTTTAAGCAGTTGAGCGACATTGGCAAAACCTTAAAACTGCTGCTGTGCCAGTTACTCAGCAAGTTGTTGCTAGGTAACCACAGAATAAGCGAGTTGCTAGGTAACCAAAGAGACTGAGTGAGTTAGTTAATTCCACCAACCTGGCGTAGCTGGCTGTGACAAATTGAGCGACTAGCCTTTTCATATGGCCAAATCCCCCAGAATGCTGTGCGGTTCTGGATCAGAGTTCAGTGAATACCCTATTTATTGAATATTTAATATTCTAGCAGAAGTGTAACCTATTGATATCGATCACATGTCTATCACGATCTATACTGTTATTGATTTATTGTCCAGCTCTAGATGTAAGCAGTGATGAAAGACCTAAACAAATCCATCCATCCATACTGACCTTTATCACCATTATGAAAATGAAAGGCCCAGATGGTAGTTACATGCAATTTTTTTCAATATAAATGTAATAATAGTGCTACATTAAAGCAGCTGTGACAAAACTGTCGGTACAAATTTCCCTTGTTTATCTGTCTACCTCATGTCCTCCACAGAGATCCCCAGTGATGAAGACGGGAAGGACGGAGTCCCCCAGAAGGCTGTGTGGATGAAACTGCGTCCGTCCTCCCCACTTGAACGACTCCCTGAAAGCCTTGAGTTATATTCCTGCAATTAGCTAAGTATCCACAGAGGCTCCCTGTCCCTGCCGACTTTAAGGCTCATCCCTGTAGATACGACGCAGCAACAAAAAACAGCAACGAGACGAACCAACAGGGGGGAAAGAAAAATCAACACATCAAAAAACAAACTTTACACAATGACCCTGCTTCTTGTTTGTAACTTTTTTTTTTTCCCCTTACACCTTGCATCTTTTCTTCTGTCACGAGCATAAAGGGTAACGGCAATCCATCCCTTTTTTCCTCTTCCAAGGATAATGATTTACAAAATGCCTCTCATCAAAGAATTCATTAACAACGAGCGTTAATTAAAAAATAAATGAGTAAACATCAATATCAAATCTCAGCACTGTGGAAGGGAATGCATTATGCAGAGTAATGATGTTTGAAAGGGGCTTTAGCACCTCTGTGGGACTCTTTTAAACCCCTTACCTCTTAGGCAGTTGCTTATTTTGCAACCCTTTGTTGTTTAACAACAAAGAGAATGGGCCCTCATAATGTTATATTAATCAGCGGATTAATATTTCAATTTGATTTGCTTTATAGTTGAGGTGCTGTTGGCATTTCCATTTTCCCTCCATATGTGCAGCGATGTTAAGTGGTATCATTACCATTTTCTACCTGGGGGTTCGGGGAAATAACAGGCACCAGTGATAGCTCTATTCTGAGGGGGGAGAGGGAGGATTTTGAGTGGGGAGGGGGGCGCTCATGCATTTTTTAAAGGTCCTTGTTTGGTGTGCCTTCACATCCATTATTCTCAAATGTTTCAGGCAAACAGCTGAGTCACAGGCTTTCTGTCCACCACAGAAACACGCCGATGATCTGAATTAGGGTCAGTAGTTAAAAACGAGGCTCCACATTTGTTTTATTTACAGTCTGTTGGACAACCATGAGCTAAATTAAGGTCTGTTGTTAACCAGCTCATATCGTCTTTAAGAGTATAAACGAAAATGACAGACAGAAGATACACTTGCTAACTTGTGACTGTGTTTAATCCGTCTATATTCAAAAACAAAATACCAAGAGCTGGAAAGGAATGGTCCAATTTATACATCTAGTCCACATTTAACTACAAATTTGTAGTTAAATTTGTACAAATTAAAATTTTGTACTAATCATAAACATTGGTTCTGCTGATGCTAAACCACTACATATGGTAGCAGAAGCTAATGCTAATGACACTTGGCATTTTACTCTAGACGAGCCGTTGTTTTCCGTTGCCTATCTCTTTGTACTATGGTGGATGAAACACCAAAATATTGTGTAGTGAAAGTTTCTGCAGTCATAATGGAGGCTCAGCTGTCTTTGCCGAACATTTTGTGTTCAGTTTCTATTGAACAAACGACGGTGACGGCTGATAATGGCACGACACGCTTTGGGGCCTCTTTCCTGTTTTTTTTCCCTCTCCCGGTCACGTTGAACAGTAGCAGATGAAATACAGAGTCTCTGGGTTTTATTCGCTGAAATCAACAGAATGTCGCCGTCAGAGCATGTTTGAATTGACCAGATAATTCAGAGGTTTTGTGAGTTTCACGAGCCTGACGACGGTTGCTTTCAGCGCCGTTTTCATCTCAACCGAGTCCAGTTTGACGACCTGCTAACCCGCATCAGCGCCTGCATCAGGACACCAACTACAGGCCACTACATCACATAGCAGAGTCTCTCGGATTGGTTGACGCATGTTGAACGCTCAAAACGTCATAAAGAGCTAGACGCACAAAACGTGCCGCGATGATTTTTCTAATTTTGCCTGGTAAGTCTTTGGTCCCAAAGCACAGATTTTAAGTGATGCATTCTGGGTACAGAATAAACATAACTTGGGGAACCAAGAGTAAACTTAACTGTTGTGTAAAAGGTAATTTACAACAAAGAAGTCTTGGGTAAGTCCAATCATTAAACTTTGCTAAATACACCAATTTGTTAAAAGAGACTCACCAATAATAAATTCTTTTCATATTGTTCCTTAGTAGATAAAGTTTATAAAGAAAAAATATGTAAATATTGACCTCCCTCCAAAACTTAGCTTCATTGTTTATTAGCCAACTACAAAAGGAATCCTTTGCAGATAAATGTAACCTGTCAACTTTATCTTACCTTTCTTACCTGAGTCTTCAGCTCATCACATCCAATCATGAGTACACTTCAGTCTTAAGGAAAACAGATAAGCAATTAAGACATAGATTATTTGTCATAAACATCATTGACTACCATGCAAATGCAACATAATTGCCCAACAGACCTTGAGTGACAAGTCATTAGATGATTGTTCACAACGCCTGATTGCAATAAGACAGGCGTGTCTTGCTCGATACATAAATGAAGTTAAGTGTTGATGACTTTATGATTCCTGCTCAACACATGAAAAGTGACTATAAAGAGCAGTTCTGCTGCAGCACAAATGCTGCTTTTTGTTGTTTCACTTTAAGCTCTGAAGAGCAGAACTGAGAAAGAAAAAAATCTGGGACGGTACAGGAAGTGTAGATTGGGCATCACAACAAACGCGTCTACTGATGTTAGTAGGTCAAACTCAGAGTTTGCTGAAAAAGAAACTAAAAAGATATGAAGAAAATAAGTTTTGGTTTCCTCCACAGTAATATGTCCACTTATAGATGAGAAAAGGTTTGTTTCCTTTTGCTTCACAGATGGTTCCAGTGAAACCAGGAGACGACATTCGGGCGGCCATGAAGTGAAACATAACCATGACAGTTTGGTTTTTTAATATCTAAACCAAAGCAGGTGTTTTTCATTATCTTAATCTCATTATTTTACAGGACATCAATTTGAACAAATACTAGAGAGCAATTATGTATCTAAATTAATTTTTAAATAAATAATGAATTAAGCAGCTCTGAAATACCCTCACATATATACGCATTTTGACTAACATCCTGAGGTACAAATCGCTTATGAAAACGTCCAGTTTTCTGTCTTACTTCTGGAGAAACAAAGAAGAAAATTGTGAGAAAATTGCCAATCTTCCCAAGAGTGAACATTGCATTGGTGAGAGAGCATGCAAACACTTCAAATCCTGAGCCAAGAAGGAGAAATGACTGACCAATATACGCAGCTCCACTTTTGGAGCCAATCAGCACAAATACCGTCAACGATCAAACACAGCGGTGGAGGGATGACGATTTGGGCTCCTTTTGCAGCCACTGGACCTCATAAGACTGCAGTTACTAAACTCCACTGTATACCAAAATATTCCAGACTGAAATGTGAGGACAGTGACCCAAACACAGCTGTGAATGCTGCTAAATGCAACAGAATGCATGGAATGTCTGTTGCAGTGGTCTAGTCAAAGTCTAGTTAGCTAGTTCAGAAAGAAAATGTGAGTTAATTTTGTCTTGTAAGATGAATATTTGTATTTTTTTCCACCTTGGATGCTAATCAATTGCTTTAGAAACATATCCACCACCAGTCTAAAAGAGCAGTTTAAAGATTTGAATCTCTTTAGGGCTTTCATTGTAATTGTTCATTTACATTATTATCAAATCTCCATTTAGTTAAAGTCTGTTGTGCTTAAATAGATTTCTTCAGGTAGATTTCCATTAAAAACCAATAAATGGTTGCTGTGCGAACCACCTGGAGTTATCCCCAGTGCAGCTCTTTTTCCAGATGATTTAAACTGTTCAGAGATGCGATCATTTGCATATGAGGAGCTCCAAAACATGCACTGGTGGACTTTTAACAACAAAGCTCCAATGGCAGTTAGCTTAGAGGAAAATCTGCTACATAGCATTGCCTTCAGATGGTAGGTTGAATATGTTCACAATATAATAGACTAGTTTGTGTTTAAACCTATTATGCTTCTTTGCACAGGTTAGGATATTATCTGTGGGATATACAAAACATGTTCACTACATTTTTTGCTCCAAATCATTTTTAGACAAAATATTTTAGTCTGTTCAGTTTCGAGCTCCTTTCAGAATGAGCCGTTTTACAGCCTCTTGTAACTTTAAATCCAAATAAGCTGCTGCTGGCTTGTGAAAAATGCTGCAAACAGATTCGCAATTATTCAACCGTACATCTTTGAAAAACAGAAGTGGAGCCTCCTGCACAACCAGCAAGAATGCAGCAAGTGGTTTCTGGATGGCAAGTCAACAACAAAATATTTGTCTTTTCCAGCAGCCATTGTACAGCTCATATAGTGGTAAAACCAGCTGACCAAACATCCTGGAGCTCAGCTCCGGTTGCTAGGTAACGAGCCAGGCTTTGCTTAGGTTGCTAGGTAACGGCGCAGCGCCTCTATTCTGGAGGTTTGTGTAACGGCTCATTTTCCAGACACTAAAAAATATTAACTTACTGTCAAAAAAAATTTTTTTAAGCTATTGGGCTGTATTTGGAAGCAGTAGAAACCAAAATGGAAGAACAAAAAAATTAGAAGTTTGCATAATACTTCTCTTCGAGCATTACTTTTCAATCAGTTAGTCCACTTGCCAAGTTTTCCATTAATTGTCCCCCGTTTTCTCAAGGAATTTCTGATTTAAAGGACCAATATTTGCCTAATTGTTGCAGTGACCTCAGTTTCTACTTCTGTGGCGATGCGGACGGGTGTGTGTGTGTGTCGGCACACATGAATGCCTGGTAATGTGTGTATGTGAATGAGCACGTGCACCGCTGCCCTTCATAATCAGAGGTCTTAAAGAGCCCCCTCTCTGCACGGTGAATTGCTCACAGCTGTGGGCCCCTTGTCGCGCTGGCAGCCGTGGCTCTGTCATCGCGCGTCCGCCTATCTGACCTGCTAATTTGGAGCATATGTAAGTGCTCTTAAAGTGGCGGGCCTTTTGACATGCCACAAACAGCAGCTGTGGCAGCTGCCCCGAAGGAAAGCTTTATTTAATTCAATTACATCTTTTGGAGATATGTAAACGAGGAGCTTTGGGGCCGGGAAAGGCGGAGCAGGAGGAGGGAAAGGTGGGTGACAGGGAGTGGAGAAGATGACAGGGGGGGTGGTCTTTTCACCCCTCACCACCCTGCCGAAACTCATAACACCCCTCTTGCTTTCGCTCCCAGAAGACCCTCAACCCAGTTTGATCATCAGCGGCCTCCGACTTGAAACCCCAAAATGTCAAGGCCCAGGTGGCTCAATAGGCAAATGATTGGCTCCTAAACACCTTCATGCCCCCACCACCCCTGAACCCCTGACTGTCTCCCCAGTGGGGGGAGTCTGAGGGGATAATCAGGGTCAGAATCCTCTGCCACACTGATCAGTACGTCTCAACCCCCGGGCAGCCCTGCAATTAATGCTCTGCTGAAAGGGAGCGAAAATATTCACCATCTGGCAATTAGGGGCTCATAGGCTCCTCGTTTCTGCCTCTTTGGGCTCAAAATGCAATTGTGATCTTATTCTTTCTCCACCCTCAGCCCCTCGCACTGGCCCAAGGCCCATTCTGCCGCTCCCAGGGTCTTACATAGGAATGAAGGAGCACAGGATCGCAATCCAGGGCAATTCAGAAACCCCTCTCGTTCCTTAAATGGAGCCGTAATAACGGCTCTTCTTGTTATTTACTCCCCCTCCACCTTCTCCTCTCCATCTATCAGTGCTGAGGATTCATCCCATCGCTTGCTCTTTCCAGCCCCAGCTGCTGCGGCTGGCCTGAAAAGGGCCTTTAGAGAGAAACTGGTGTCATCATGATCAAATTAACTCTTTCTCTCATGACGGGAGCAAAGGTTGTCAATGGTACTGTCGTCTGTAGGCAGTTTAAAAAAAAAAAAAAAACACTTCAATGATGTTATGATTAGTCATTTTGCTGCCAACAATGGCCGCCAAATGCATGTGAATGCCCTTTGGCGTCAAAGAGGATCGTGAAGCTGTTGAAAGACAGATTCTGAGAGACGTCTGACATCTTTCCAGGGTTTTTTTTTTCTCCTTTTCCTCCCTACCTCTCTGCTCCACACAGTCATTGTGAAATTCAAATCTAGGGATGACAAACAGGCGTGATTACATATGCCATTGATCCGACTAGTTTTGAGTTGCAAATGTGAAACCTCGACATTTGGCTGGAGTAACTCAAGGTCTCTGGGACAATAGGAAGGGAAATTTGAGGAAGTAGTAGGTCGCAGATTCCTTAGCAGACAGAGACCTCGTGGATGCAACATAAAGAAAATGTGAGGTTTTAACAGATCAGGACACCAGTAGATGTTTTTCGATCAGTTTTGCTCCTGGTGGATTTTGGCCCAGTCGTCTTTCATAATGGCTTCAGTTAAATTCGGTTTGCAGACTTTAGTTTCTGCACAGCATTTCAATCAGTTTCAGGCCTAAACCTTGACTACACTGAAAAAACACAAAACCTTACCAAGTACTTCTGGTCTTGTTTCTATTGCAAATATCTTGGTACATTTGAAATAAGAGAAAACTGACTCACAAGTAATTTTTAAGCTAGATGTCGGAGCTTCTTTTAACTCAATAATTCCTTCATATTGATGAACTAGTGAAACGGTTCACTAGTTCAAAAATGTCATATTAATAACTGAAAAGATCTGAAAGTGGAATTAGTACTTTTTCATCAATATTAATGACTTAATATTGATGAAATACTGTTTAAAGTGCACTAAGGTATCTGCACTAAAAACTAGACAAATGCACTCGGTAAGATTTAGTATTTTTGCAGTGTAGGTCCTTGAATTCTTTCTTCTTCAGCTATTTTGTTGTATATTTGCTGATGTGTTTCGGTTCATTGTCCAGTTAACAATAGTTTGGGCCAAGCTCCAACTGTGACACGGATGTCCCCACATTTGACTCTACAAAACTTAGATAAACAGAGGAATTCCTAGTATTTTCATTAAACTTAAGGTGCAGAGGTCCGTGTTTGATTTTCTTCAGACATCTCTACTTTTGTCTTATCTGTCCAGAGAACACTGTTGCAGAAGTTTTACGTTCTGTCAGATACAACTTTGCTGACCTAAAACTTTCTGCCAAACTCATTTTAGAGAGAAGAGGCTTTGTCATTCACTCCTTCCAACAAACAAACCATTCATCTTCAGTTTTGTTTTTTTGTTGTTTTTTTTACCAGTTGTCGAGCTCTGGGGTTTTTTACAATTTCTAACCATCCACATCTGACCTGGGGTGAATTTTCTGGGCAGCCCACTTCTAAGATTGACAGATGTGTTAAATGGTTTCTACTTGTGAGCAAGAATTAAAACTGTTTGGAAATGACCTCATAACTCTTCCAAGATTAACGGATATTACTGATGTCTGCACATCAGTAATATCAACGGTGGCATCTCAGTGGCACTTTATGCGATACTGCAGACACAAATGGCTGCTTGGATGCAATAGGACAGCGTCTTTCAAATGTCCTGTGTTCAGGAGATAACATATTTAGACTGTAACTGCTCTCTGTACAAACTCTGAATGCAAAGGCTGTACGATAGATGGCTAAAGCATAAGCATTTGTCAGATCTTTTGCAATACAATCCCAATTTTATATTTTTCTGGTACCGTCCAGACCCATTTTGCACATCAGGAAATGGTGAAAACATGCTTTTGTAGAAACATCCACACTCGCCGATTGCTTTTGAGCTGCAGATGCTACTTTTCCTTTTATGGAAGACATTTTCACATCCAGTTCCTATATTTTGGTTTCATATTTAAAAAAATAATCAAGAATCTATTGCACATTTCTTTCAAGATATTAAAAGTCCATCTTTCTAATCTTTCACCTGATCTCGTAAGGTCATCGTCTGCTTTCTCAACACAATCCCCTGCTTTGCCTCTCCTTGATCCGTTGACCCCGATCTCTCTCATCTTTAATTGCCACCATCCCTACAGCAAGCCGCCGCCATCGTGCTTTCCTGTAAAGCGATAATTACACACTCTGAATTATTAACAGTCATTATCAAAGCTTTGTGCTTAACTTGTTTTGTTGTAGTGTTAGGTTCCTGTGATCTTGGGCAGTCATTACTTATTAACAAACTGGATGCTTTTCCCCGAGTCGCCGCCTGTTGATGATGTGCGGCTTTAATGACGCGCTCATCCTGTTTGCCCCCGTCTCAACGCCAAAAAAAATAATATTGGGGTTTCACTTAGGGGGATGAAATGCACTGCAAAAATTACTATTTATTGGCCTAAGATTAAATCATTATCGTAAAGGGAAATTAATTAAACCAGTATTTTTCTGCAGAGTGTTTACATAGCCAAAAAGTGGATTTATTTATTTATTTTTTTCCGTTTATGGGTGAGAATAGTTGAATGTGTCCAACTACATCCAGGAAGAAGAAGTGCACCAACTAGCCTGATTGCGCTGGTAGGTATTCCTGTACAGTGGCAAGTTTGAGACAAAAAATTTATAATTAATTAACTGATTTCACAACCATTTTATTACAGATTATTCTAGAAAATAGTAGAATAATAAAGCAACCAATCCGGACGAGTCATTTTTCTTGTCGCCGATTGGTTGTACCTCAAAGATCAAAGACTTTGAGGTACATGAAGCTAACATTTACCATCTTAAAGGTGGTAAATGTTAGCTTCTGCAGAAACGCTTAAGCTGTTTCCACTGTGAGCATTAAAGAATATTAAGGTATATTTGGTGTTTCAACTATTAAAATAAGCAGTTCGAAGCTTTTCTAGAAGTGGTTTCAGGTGATTTCAGGTGATTTTAGCTCTGGTCCCAACTCCTTCAATACCCGGTCACCACTGTAGCTGAAAGTAAACTTCAGAGATCAACCCTCCTTTGTGTATTTCTGCTTCATGCAATATTCAGTTCATTGTGTTGTCACATTAAAAATGTAAACAGCTGACAGCACCAGAATTAAATACACTATGTCAAGCTTCAAAATTATAATAGCAAATTAGGGCAATTGTAAATAGAAAAAAGGGAGTAACTCCCCACCAACAATTTCAGAAAATTTGGGATTAATCTTTGACATTTTCCAGAAAAAAACACTTTGAAATTTTCTGTGCTTGTAAAGTCAAAAATGTTTGACTTTTAAGTTTCAAAGTCAAAAACTTTCATCTTTGAGCTCAAAAAGTTTTCTCTAGGAAATTTTTTAAATTGATCTAAAGAGTTTTTTTTTAAAGTTGTTAGGAACTTTAACGGCCCTAATGCCATTTCATATGACATGGAGTTATCTTGTCTTATATTGTGTATCATATTGTGTACTGCTGTGACTGGGAAAATGGTTATTCAACAATTCAGTTAATTTATTGTTTTCATCTTTTACACAACAAAAATCACGGATAGTCACTGTGATTTTAGCACAAAGTACAATAATTTTCATACAACAATGGTGGTGTATGAAAAAAACAAATAAGCTCTCTCAGTTTCTGTTAGGTTTCGCAAAAAGAAAAGCTATAACTTGAAGACGACTAAAGATAAACCTTCCGTTTCACACATCTGTTATTCAGATCCTCAAATTCACTTCACAAAATTAGAAACAGCTGAAAAACTGTTGGCTGCTAAACATTTTTTACAGCTTCCTCTAAATTTAGACTTTCAAATGAATGCTTTCAGTGACATGGTCCAGAAATATCTCCAGTGACCTTCAAAAACAACCAACCCTATCCAAATGGGAGTAGGGTATGGAAATAGAAAGACAAACATTGAGGGCAGAAACCGTGTCAGACAACTGTGACCAGCGCACCCTCTTCTAACCCCGCCCTGCACCACGAGGCAAACAGCAAGGGAGAAAGAAAAGCAGCAGATATCGCACAACAACATACGATGTCTGAGGAGCTTTAATATGCACTTAAACAAATCGTTGAAGGGTTGAAGAGGCCGAAGCTCACCAACCCGGGACACTTTTTTGCACATGCAAATGCAGCGTTTGTGTTCTGGCTTGACAAACTGGAGCCAGACACAGACTGAGTCTTCACCTGCGAGATCTCCACCCGACCAAAACCCCAACACGAACCGACTCTGTCCTCCTTTCATCCAGCTTTCCGCTCCGTTGTTACTCAACAGCTGGTGGCTTTGTGCTTTCACCTGCTCTGTGGTAGCACAATGCGTTTGTCAAGTTTGGATCGTTAAAGAAAAATAAATACCACAAAATGAACAGTCAGGCCTGTCACAATAAGGAACAAATCAATTAATCAAACAAGTTGTTTTTCTCTTTTATTTCCCTGTTTTTACCAAAAACTGGTGGCAAAAGTCTTCAGTCAAATGCTTTGGTCTCATCTAGTCACTAATTAATACATTTTATTTGTCGTTTCCGTTGTTTTGTTTGTTTATTTTGGATATTTTTAAATGTCTTCCAGTTACAGCGTTAAATATTTAAGGTTATTCATCTTTGAGAATGTTTCCTTGGAATATTATGCCATTACCATTAAATGACTTGAAAATTGTCTCAATAAAACAATTTATCGTTAATCGCGATAACTTCTGGTACCATTTGATACCGTGGCAGATGGTAAAAAATGGACTGAACTTATATAGCGCTTTATCCAATCATTTTTGACCACTCAAAGCGCTTTACACTAGAGTCATTCACCCATTCACTCTCACAAACGCTCACACATTCATACACCGATACACAGATCGGTAGGCAATTTGGGGTTAAGTGCCTTGCCCAAGGGCACATCGACATGGGGCAG
>CAEGAE010053509.1:0-19069 GCA_903067095.1 Girardinus metallicus
AACAGCAGATCTTTAATGTATTGTGGTGCTAAACCGTTCAGTGATTTATAAACTAACAACAGTATTTTAAAGTCTATTCTCTGAGCTACAGGGAGCCAGTGGAGGGACTTTAAAATTGGTGTTATGTGCTCTATCTTCCTGGTTTTAGTGAGAACGCGAGCAGCAGCATTCTGGATCAGCTGCAGCTGTTTGATTGATTTGTTGGACAGACCTGTGAAGATGCTGTTGCAGTAATCAATGCGGCTAAAGATAAACGCATGGATGAGTTTCTCTAGATCTCGCTGAGACATCTCCTCTAATCCTGGAGATGTTCCTGGAGAAGGCCGACTTTGTAACTGTTTTTACCTTTGTAGCAAAGATTATCCTTGCATCCTCCTCCGTGGCTTGGAGGACAAGAAGAGCATGGAGTCCCATGTTTGTAGGGGGAATGTCCCCACCAATTTCCCCTGTTGTAATCGAAATATGCTTTTAATTTTATTTAAATTTCCAAATATGACTTTATTCTGCTGTACTTACTTTGGTGAATAGTTGCAGACCAGATACACAGCTTTCTCCCAAATTTGTCCCCACACATTCATGTTGTAGCAGAGGTTGATGGCACAGCCAATTCGGCTGCTCGTGGCCCATACCAGCTACAAAATGATGATATAGTTCACTATACAACAAAAACAGCTGACACAAATAAGTAAAGTCTGGTAGGTTACCTGTGTGTAATGTGTGCAAACAGGTCCGGAGCATTTGAACGGGCAGTAGGGATTACACTCTTGAGGGTAAGGGAAGGAGAAATCTTTCACTTCATTGTACCAGGCTTGCACATGGGATGTAGGGGGCCGATACCTAATAACAGCAGTGAGTATTATAAGTCACACGAAGCTAAAAAACAGTGATCTCTGTCTCATAGTGAGTCCAAGGACTCTTTGAAGCAAGAAGCAAAAGAGTTCCATAAAGTACACATACTCAGTCAAAATTGTAATGATTAATTAAATGCACTTACAAGCTTAGCAAGGAAAAACATTGCTCTAAGTAATACACCTCCACCATGTATAATTGCCAACCACTGATAAACACACCAATTTAGGCACTCCTGTTATGATGGCTCTAAATGGCAAGTGCTGCTACGTTACCAAGGCCACAGGCCAGGAAACAGGTGCTGAAGGATAATTTAATTAAAATTAAGCATCTTAATGGTGAAGTGAACTGATTAGATGCAAAAACAAGATTTTCCTATGTGAGGCACTGACGTTTCGAGAGATTTTTTGAAAGGGGCGTGAGTAAGCAAATGGAACCAGTGAGAGTCTGTGCTGTGTAAATCTATTGGGCTTCAGCGTTGGATCATAGGATCTCAGGTACTCGTCCACAATGGGTAAACACTGTCAGCAGTTGTTTTGTATATGCCCCTATGTCTTATTGGTTGGGACAGGGAAGACTTTCCAAATAATAAGAAGTTAGTATTTAGACTCGCACAGGGATCCTTTTGTGTCAGGAAATGAAATGAGTCAATTCACAGTCATTTAGACTGGTCAAACATAAAGTGAATAGTTCTACTTTGACAAACTTTATTGAAAATTTGTTAAAATAAAAAAGACTCACTTAATTTTTGTGAACACAGTAATTAGTGCTGTACATTGGACAAATAAGGAGCTGCTCTCCCTGGTCAAAATTAATGTTAGCTCTCCAGTGTTTGGACCTAAAATAAGGTGGTTAGTTTTATTTCAAAGTCCCACATTATTAAATCTTGTGTTTTAGAAGAAAATGGTACAATTAAATCCAAATGCTGAAGTAAGACAGCATTCTGTCATATACTGTCTATACTGTGAAAGAAGAAATGTCAATGTTCTCAGATTAATTGGGAAAGCCCATTATATTTGTAATGCCTCCTCTGGAGAAATGACAAGGAAAGGAAAGAAGAAAAAGTTGCTAACTTGTTAAGAAAATTAAATTAAAACTTTTTTATTGAAAGCTTATTTACCTTCCCCAATGCACACCCAGGTTCTGCCCGATTTGTGGAAGTAAGCCCGCAGGACCATGCTCCCACAGGCAGGTCTCTGCCCACTCCTCAGCAGTACGTTCCAGTTCTGTGTCCCACATCTGATCATAGGAATAAGATAGACAATAACAAATAGCACCAGTTTGCAGAATATTTTTGAATAAAAGCTGGAAAGTTGACAAAAAGTTATCCAAAGCCAATTAGGTAGAGAGCTGATGACAAAACATGAGGTTTATCAATGTCAAGTTAGAGAGCTGGTAATGAGCAAAGACATTTACAGCCATATGTGCTTTTTCTGTGGGCAGTGATGTACTAACCCCATATGATGAAGTGCTAAGTAGCTTAATCATCTTCACATTAGCTGTATCTTAAAACTGATGTTAATGTGGAGATTTATTCACTTTATTTCTGCTAAACAGCAATTTCACCCTCAACAGTCCTTCTCTGAATTGTTTCTTAAATGAATAAAAAAAAAAAAAAAGGAATGCTGGAGCATGCCTTTTGCTTTATTGCTTTGTAATTTACACAGTGTCAAGTTCTGGGAATGCGAAGAGCACCCCCATACAGCTACTCTATGTTCTAATAAAAAAAAAATATATATAGCCAAATTTCTCTGAAGAACAGTATGTCCCTATAATCAGAGTCAGAATCAGAATATACTTTAAGGGGAAATTGCTTATTTGTTGACAAGCTACTCTGTCCAAAATGCTAAATATTATCAAATACAGATATAAACTATAAGTAGCATACATTTATAAAAAAAATACGTCTGAAATTATAAGTAATTTAATTACACACCTTTTTGTTCACTTTCAGGGTGGCTTGTGTTTGTAAAATCAATAAGAGTGTGTGCCTGTGTATGTAATGTTAAAAAACTAGTAAAAGGTGTCAGAAATGTGCTTTTAAGCCTGCTCTAAAATTAATAGCTGACGTAAATACCAAGCCTGTAAAATTCAAAACTACCAAATGCTAACTGATTACCCGTACCCTGCAGGAAGCAGATCACAGCTGATGCCATTTAAAGTTGCCTATAAGGTCGAGTTGTTCCATGCTTTATAATGACTTACTGAGTGTTGGTTAAAGCAATAAGGAGAATTTGTTCAACTCAAAACTGCACTGCCCTGACATGACCTCTATTTGCGGTGCACGGACTGAAATGTCAGCATTATCATCTGCTTTGACATCTGTTTTGGCATTTTAAAGCTGCTGTCACGCCATTTCTCAACTTGACACATTTTTCCCGTATCTAAAAACACATTTTGTTTGTCTAAACATGAAGAAATTAGAAATATTTTGTGAAACATGAAGTGCTGCCTATGAATTCAGCTATGATGTGCCCTCTAGTGCCTGTGTATTGGAATGAAGAAAGATGTACAGTGTGCCACTCAAAACCAAGTAAATAACCTTTGATACTTCATTATTTCCATTGATCACCAGATTGTCTTGCGTTAAATGTTCTGTGCTCCATGAACAGCCTGTGAGTATTCCCTAGTTATAGCGCAGAATTGTCAACCATTCAAAATGCATGAATCTTCTTCAGTGCAGTCAGTGTATCTGCATAGTTTAGGATGACATTACATAATCTTATATTTAGTCATTGCTATGAAATGTTTTAAGACCAGTTTATTTTTAAAAATGGGTGAATACATATTAACAAACATTAGCGCTTATATACATGAAATTAAAGCTACGTCGCTAATGTCCAACTCTACTCCCACTGGCAAGTTGGTGTTAAAAGTAACAAATTTGGTTTGAGCTTTTGAGTTGCAAAAGCTCAAACCTCTGTGGCACCAATGTGTGACACATAGATCCAGAAATGTGATGTAGGAGCATTATTTACTCAAAGAGGGTCATCTTCAGATGCTATTGATGGTAGTTTGCAATGGGGTGTCAGGGAATAATGGTGAATGCTGATGATAAAAAAACACTTTCTCTAAATATATTCATGGCATTAGTTTGACAGATTGTCACAAATGTTCTGCTTTGTGGGGCTGAAATTGCTTTTGGCTTTGTCCAAATACTCTTAAAAAGCAGGCCAGTTGATGCTTTCCGATTTCTTAAGAATCCAACAGCTTTCTAAAAATGAAATTGGTCTAAAGCAAATGTTTTCTGTTGGTTACTTGGCAAGGAGTAGTGCATGGTCATAATAAGGGGAAAACTGCTAGAAGAAACCACTCAGATTTGCCATTCAAATGATTTTCACATTTCCTTTTGGATGTTGCATCTATACAGTGTGCAACCAGGCTGTCAAGATGCTGTTGTTTGCACAGTTGCCCCAGGAGGAGGAACCTCGTGACCACAAACTTGATCCTGTCCGCCTCTGACAACAGAACCATTAAGAAAAGCGCCCCCACCCTTGTGAACATTTTTCAGTGTAGCTCACATGGCATTGTTTGTTTCGTTTAACACTTCATTTGCGGCCTGGATTTCTTATACTTTCTTTTTCACTTTGTGTTTGTCTGGCTGCCCTCACAAGATATTTCCTTTGCAAGTATGAGTTTCTTGTATATAATCAATGGACCGTACTGAGACTACTGAGAGGCGAAGGAAAGATATGGGAACTGGGAAAATAAAGTAAAAAGAAAAGTTAGAGAAAATACAAAGATAGAAATGGTTGACTTTCTGTCATGAACCCTAAAAGAAAGAAGAAATTAAAGCAGAACAAATAAAAAAAATATGTGAAGTAATTTACATGTGTGAATTTCCATTCAAGTTTTTCATGCACAACTTTCTAGCAAATTCCACTAAATGGTTTGAAAATGGCAAATGAAAAGATTGTACAACCAGTCAAACTTTAAAACATTTCACATGGAAATGAGATTCCATGTGAAACAACTATTGACAACTACAACTGCAAAACATTCTATTTGATCTGAGTAAATACGAAACTTGCTCATCAGGAGTCAAGGAAATGACAACTCATCTCAGAAAAAAAAGGTGGTAGGCTGTAAGAAGAATGTATTCTGAGTAGTTTCGCAGTAAGGATAAGGTTGATTAGAAATACAAAGAAAAGCTGCAATGCTTAAAACAACTGCAGATTGTGTTCCTAATTTTTGCTTAAAATCATACTTCCTGAAACCCTAGTATTTTTACTCACATCCTAAAGTGTTCAATAAAGAAAGACCAGAATGAATGTTTGCCAGCAATTATTCCAACTTATTTGTTTGTTTTACAACAGGATTTTTCATAGCCAACAAATGCTATATCAAAGGGATTATGAGCTGTCCATGCTGTTCTGTATTTTTTGTGCCCTGTGTCTCTTCAAGGATTTGTGACAGTGATGATCCCGGGACGCAGTGACGATAAGAACTGTGGCCAGGGACTTAGAGCGAAAGCAAAATTTGGAAAATAAAGGTTTTGTATTCATACAAGCTGTTACATAAAGAGGATGCAGCAAGTCAAAGGGGGACAAAGATCCAGACTTTCAGGTTTCAGTGGAGCCTAAGATGTGATGTGGAGTCCAGGTGGTGCACAGTAGGTAATCTGGAGCAATTCTTTAAAATCAAAGTTTCCTGTTGTTAAGTCAGTGGATAAACTAGGAACACCTGTTCTGAATGCACTCTGGCACCCCCCTGTGGAGATCTTCTGAGTATAACTCACCAATCCAGATTTCTAAAATACTGGAACTACTGGATCTCTTAGCTGACTTTTAGGGTCCAGAAGTATTCCGTGCCACAGTTAATCAGTAGTTGCCAGATCACTTTAAAAGCCCTGGGCTTAGATATTGTCTTACTGCATTCCACATTGACTAAAAAAAAATTAAAAAATAAAAATAAACCAATAGAGCTTTGTCATAATTCACTAACAGCACCACCACCACAGACCCGAGTGTGGTGCAGCAAGGCCAAGTTAAACATCAGAAACGTGGGGCCCTTCCCCCCCACCAAGATGCGTCTGCTTGTCATCTACTGCTTCAAACACTGACACCTTTCTTTTTATACCTGTGGGTCAACATCTGAGTGAGAGGCAGAATCCATGTCCCCATGTTGAAGCCATTGTAAAGCACGAATGCTTACTCAGGGAATTTTTGGGGCCTCTGTGGTGCATAATGACAGAATGGGAACGGAGCCACAGGGTTAAGAAAGGGAGAAGCAGGGAGAAAGAAAAAGAGAAAGGGAGGGAGGGAAAGTAAAAAAAAAAGAAAACAGGCAGATGAAGGGGGAGATAAAGCAGCGGATCTAAACTGATGTTATCTTCAATGATTGCCTTAGAGGGTCACTGGGGTTGTGGTCTAATACAATGGAGGACAATAGGAGAGCTGATGGGCAAACGTTTCTCTCTGTGCAGATGGTTTTATGTATCTCTGCATGCATGAGTGTGTAACTGGAGCACAGCCAAGCACATCTACAAAGTCTTCCAGCAGAGTGAAGCTTTGAGCCTTCTGGAAAGTGACAGCAGTTGGGAAAAAAAGTCATTTTGAAATAAAGTGGAAATCAGTCATAAAAGGATATGACCTGTAAAGCTGAACAGAACCTCAAATATTGACAGCTACAACTGCAAATATTATTTTCCATAATCACAGAATATTGTCTTTTCTCCGTCCGCGTATCTCAAATACACAGAGGGCGATTACCATTATTAAGGTATCTCAAGTTTTTTAAAAATAGTGGTTTCAAAACAGTTTCTATTGTATAACATTTTCTAAATGAGATACCAGAGAAAGAGCCCATACAGTTACTATATAGTTGCTGCTCATATAGTTACTAATGTATATTAAATGCTAAACAGCTAAGTAAATTTATTGCCACCCTCCATTAAAGAATGGAGGCTGCAAAGTTGTATTAAATTTATGGACATGCATGGTGTGTTGTATTCACACTTAGATTTAAAACCCACAAAAAACCCTTATGAATCAGAAAGCTACAACTGCTAATGTCACTTTAATTTCTTGAAAACATCTTCTTGCATTTATTTCAAAATGAGATAGGTTAAGTTTGGTAGATATGGAGAATGCCTAAACAATTGTCAGACTGAGTATTTACACTGAAAAGCAATGTCAATGTTTTATCCTTTTAAAGTTCACTTAAATTATATAGTTGGTGAAGTGACTCAAGACTCAAAGTTCAAAGTTAAGTGGTTAGGAACTGACTTGAAATTTGACTTGGAAAGAAAGATGTCAGACTTAAAGCCTGCATATACTCTGCAAAAACCAAGAAATGTGTTCAGTCTCCTTTAGCCACCTTCTTGTGCCCAAGCTGTAGCATGCTGACTGATGTGCTTCGATATTTTCTATTGATTTCTATCTCACTGATGCCATCTATTTTGTAAAGTACACCAGTCAACTCTGCAGCAGTACATCCACACATCATCCAATACAACTTCACATTTAGGATTGAATTCTCAAAACATTTTCCTCCTGATGTAACAATGATAATCATTTTGACCAAACACTTCACTTTTAGTTTCACCAGAACAAGGGACAGCTTCTTCTTTGCTGAATGCTCTTTCAGCCAATGTTTGTACATGGCTTATTTTACTGTGGATAATGATACTCTCTCACCAGCTCTAGCCAACATCTAAATAGGAATTTTCTCCTTTGATCTGGGGTTCCCACTAATCAAACTTTTTTTTCTCCAAGTTATCATATTGTGAGAATCTCCTTTCTCTCTTGCTTCTTTTTCTTTTTTAATTCCCACCATTTAATGTTTACCTTTCATTCCCCGTTATCTTTCACTCTGTCTCACGCCTCACATCCTCTTGTTGCATATCTCTACATGCTTAACCCGACTGTGCCCTCAGACCCCCCAAAAAACTGCCTACTGTAACTGGAGATGGTGAAAAGAGCTACACTCTGCCTAACTCAGCAGTTTTTCAAACCCGTGTGCCTCTGTACAAACGTACGAATGGTCCCCGAGCATAACCTCTCAATTACACAATTACACAGTCCAGCAAATGCCCTCAGCAGGAACTGTTTATTTAATTTTACTGGAGAATAATGCAAGCTTTTGTTCTGTTTCTCTTTAATGAGGAAGAAAAGGTGATAAATCCTCGTTACTGTCTCCACATACTATTGATTTTGTTTTTTCTTCCACCTGAGATGTGTTGTTGATGGCCATGCACTACACATAGTATGTGATCTGGAAAAAATCCAGATCTGCACCCAAGGTGTGGTGTATGCCTGCGTGTTTAGCCAGGGTAGTTAGACAGCTGGTAAAACAAGGCCCTCTGTGCTCCACTCTTGATTCTAATTGCACTGTGAAAAGCGAGCTGGCGCTGCACACTCAAGTGATGGCCAAAGGATAAAGTCAAACAAATCTCTAGGCATGAGTGTTGCGGTTGAAAGGAGGGGCAGAAACGCAACAGAAATGTGATTATTGGCAAGTTGGCGAAATTCTTCTGTTTTTACAAAGCAGCCGCGAACTCATGGGGGTAAAAAGTTATGGGTTCATGTGCAAAGGTGCTTTGGAGGCTGGCACTTTGCACGTTTGAGCAAAGTTAGACTGCATGGTGCCAAGTGGTCTGGTTCAGCTCACCAAATTACAAAGCTTTTCAACAGTCAGAAAGTGCATTTTCTCTAAACTCTGTGCTGATTCTGACCGTAATGCTGCAAGTAACAAAATATTTACAAGATTATTTATATTTATGCATCAAAGCATAAATTCCACACCTTGTTTTTAGAATTACATGCATTCACTGAATACAAAAAAAAATCTTTTTTTTCACTGTTTGACCTGCTGATCACTATATGAAACACTGGCTAATTCCAGCCTCGGTCATAGTTATTGGCATATCTCCAATCTGTAAACTTCTTTTCAATGTCAAACATAGAAATGTCACATCTGAGTAGATATGGACCAATTACCAATATCAAGGTATGCTGAGGTTTTAAAATGTTTTTAAATCTCTCTGGTACACTGCAGCTTAACATCCTATCACGAATGCTCAGGCTAGTTAGCATGGATACTAATGACAGCGGATAAACTGTAACGGTTAGTTGTTTCTCTGCCACTAGCTCATTTAGCGGCAAGAACACGAGGTTGACTGATAGTGCTAAGACACTCCTCCTGAGTTTAGCGTTGGTGCTAAAGTAGAAATAATGGTGGTCTTGTACGTTGACTTAAAACAATTTCAGTCACATATTCATACATTTTCATTTTACGTCTTTTTAGAAATCTTCTTATTCCATTAGAATCTAATATCAGCCCATGTCTGCTTCATGCACCTACCATGTACTCCATGTTGGAGGCAGGGGGGTAGACCTGGCCTCGGAGCTTGTTGTGCAGGTCCAAGATGAGCTGAGCGTCACTGCTGGTGATGGCCCTCTTCCCCCTCTCCTTGGCTTGCCACCAGTCTCCGTCCTCATCCAGATACTTGTCCAGCATCCGCTCCCATCCTGTGGAGTTTGGAAGCATCACCATGGACATGGAGGCTTGCACCAGCAGGAACACGGACACGCCTCTCAGAGACCTCATCCTTGGAGATAATGGTGATAAGGAAAGGTTGTGGGCTTCTCAAACTCCACCAGGAGGGTCTGGAGGGGGACAATAAGCACAAATCTTTCTTTACCTGCACAGGGGTGAGGGTGCAGATTCATTGGAAGAATTAGTGCTCTCTACAAGAGTTGCTGAATAACTTATGTCAATATTGAACTTGGTAGGGACAGTGCATTAGCTTGCAGACACACGATCTGGGGAAGTGCTGTGGAAAATGCTAATGGGAGTTCAGTGAGGGTAAACTGCCAGACTGAGAATAATTGGAATAAAGTAATTTAAACTGTCCTTGAAAAGTTTTACAACTGACTTTTAAATCCCAAACAACCTAAACGATCTTAAACGATTCGGAAGGAATGCTGGTTGCAAGAGGCATGCAGAAATTTAACAAAGTCCAGCAAACTGACGCTCATATACTTCTAAAGCCATTATTAACGTAAGCCTTATAGTATGCAGAAAACATGACGATATAAAGAGCCAATAGAAGTGAACACGTATTGGAACAGAAAATGATTGGAATAAAGTTATGGAGACAGTGGAGGTAATTTACCTTGAATGAACTGGAAAGGAGCCCAGTTGCTGAAATCTTGGGGAACAATTTGGCAGCGAGGAAATCTTCAGCTGCAAGGAGAAAACAAAAAGTCAAAGTTGCACAGCTCAGGTGCAACTTGGACCGACGTTTTGCCCTTTTTTTTTTTCCTTTTTTTGCATGAATTAAAAATATGCAATAGGGTCTCCTCCCTCGTTTTCTGCAGCTTAAAAAAAAATATAATAAAAACCGGCCTTCCTTCTTGCGGGTGTTGTGCACCAAAGCCGGTAAAGCATCACTTGTCCACATTTTATCCTGAGTTTTGCTGTTCCACGAGAGCCGCCCTGGCCCCGCCTCCTGTCAAGGCTCATGTGCGCTGATATCGTTCGTGCATGAAGTGGTTTATTGTAGGAGTATCTCTTCATTGTCTCTTCCCAGAAACTCAAAAGTGAACTTTTATGGCACAAGGCGACAGAACCAGTTCAGATCCCCGCAATAAAACACCGAAGTTGTGAGTTAAAGCCGTTTTTTATGGTGCGCATTGACATCTTTTTGCGTGTGGGGGTGTGTGTGTGTGTGTGTGTGATAAACTATCCCGTTTTTTGAAGATTCCATTGGCTTAACTCATGGTTCTCAAACTGTGAGGAGACTGCCACTTGTAGTCCTTGTCAACTGTTCAGTACTCAAAAGAAATGAGTGCTGGATAGTCATAAGTCATTTACTGAATAAATTCAATACACATAATAAACAGTAGCAGTCAGAAAGACGAGTTCTAAACTTGGATTTGGCATAATTGCAAAAACAAACAAACAAATAAAAAAACTTAAACGCATTTATCCAAATTTTTACTGGGTATTGTAGCTTTGACAATTAAAGAGCCGGGCAAGCCATAATTAGCAATATAAGCTAACATCCAAAATGATGCCTGAGCAATGCAGCAAGTGGAGAATCTGCTCCACTCAAAGCTTGGTCCAAATCTTTGTTTCTGTTCCCACAATTTTTGACCCATAAAACAGATAATGCTTTTATACATCAGACTGGTTTGTTCCATAGATGTTTTCATTTGTGCTTTTGTTTTGGATAACTTCTTTGTTGATTTATTACTGGATTGTGCATGACATATAATGGACATCAGCTAAGCTTTATATTACAAGGCAACAATGTCAGATCGTGAGGTCAGAGTTGATGAGAACTTTCTTGATTTCTTGAAGGTCCACTGGGCCTTTCTGTTAATTTTTTTCAACTGAGAACTTGCCACTAAAAACCACAAACATTCCTATCCAGTTGGACAACTGTAGTTTTAATATATTATTATTATACTGCTAGTAGTAGAACTTGGAAAAACAAGTATTTTCGGAGTAGAAACCTTATAAAAAGTTTACACTGTGAACCACTGGTCCAAAGTGTTCACAGGATAACTTTTGAAGTTCTGGGAAGAATTAAAATTCAATTCAAGTCTTTCTGTCACCTTATTCTGTCGTCACTATTTCCCCGCTCCTTGCTGGGGAAATAGTTTCCGTTATGGAAACAAGCAGGTTGTTTCGTCATTTTCACTGGTTGCTATGGCACATGTAGAAACAGGTGAGGGGCACCAGTATGTATTTCCCATCTCCCATAAGAGGGAAAGCCCAGCGTATTGTTGTTTCTAAGCTACGTCATAAGTCAAACATGGACCAAAGTGACAATGAGTGCTTTGGTCAATTTTTATGTTGTTTACATAATTCCTCATCAGCTCACATACAGGACTTATCCTACAGGTCAGCCAAGGGTCTATTTTACTATATGTGGCACAAAAGTCCTGAGTTATGTCAAAGTTTTCATGGTAGCCAATTGTTGCTTTATCCAGAGGTTGGCAATAGTCTCTTCTACTTTTCTTATCTTTGTGGTGTAACTCAGAAATCCATTTCAGTGTAAATAGATAGACCCGTCAGTTTGTCTGGGTGGAAGTATGTTAGGTTTTAGCACAGCTAGCGTGTCCAACCAAAATAAGAAACATTCCTTTCGCAGCTGTTCAAAAAACACACAAACACAGCAGTTTGTGTGTTTACTAGCAGCTATAAACATTCTGTCTTTTTTTTTCTAAGGGATGAAGATTAGTACAAAAATGCAGTGGTGTATTTTGCTGCTAGTCTGCTCCAAAATGAGAGATTGAGACTTGGAAGCAGACACATTAGCTTTGCCTCCTTTCCCTTGATAAATAAATACGAAAGACAAGTTTTGGCAAATATTGAGCCATAAATACTGCTGGATATTAAGTCTTATTTGAGCATGAATGAACACAGGGGCGAGACTGAATAATTGACAAGGTGATTTAATAAAAATAAAAAAAATGAATTCACAGGACAAAACTGGAGGTTGCACAGTAAGAAAA
The DNA here is from genome assembly GCA_903067095.1 of Girardinus metallicus. Classification (NCBI taxonomy): domain Eukaryota; kingdom Metazoa; phylum Chordata; class Actinopteri; order Cyprinodontiformes; family Poeciliidae; genus Girardinus; species Girardinus metallicus. Next base: position 12,318 of record CAEGAE010053509.1, read on the forward strand.
CAAAAACGAAAAACAAAGTTTAAAAAACTGATAAGGCACATGGACAGTACTACTCGAAAATAGGCATGGTAATGGTTAGGAAAGAGGAAATGACTTGGAACATAACAGAAAGAACTGAGGCAACAGAGATTTGTTTGCTGGGAAGATGACTCCTAAAAAAAGAATAGGCTCATCAGATTAACTGAATGGTAAATTAGTGTGGGACCACATATAACAACATGAACCTGAGAAACGATGAGAGAAATTACTGAACACAGGGAAACACCTCCATAAAGGGGAGCAACACATAAACAGGGTTTACAACTGTAGTCAAGAAATACTAGACCAGAACTGACAGAACAACACAGGAAAGGGTATTCAGTGGAAAATAGGAAATAAACAGTGCACACGAGAAAACAGTTTATCAAAATAAAGCAGGAGTTACAACTACACATTATGAAGCAATAAAGAAATACAAAACCAAAGTAAAACTAAACTCAGATGCTATCACTGAAAACATGCATACAGTAGGATGAAGATGATTAGTTTTTACATCAGAAAATTGCTAGAAAGTAACTCAAGTCCAAACGGGCTTCAGTGATAGTGTAATATTTTGAATGTTTTGAAACTAAACTTTTAAAAGAAGTTATAAAATGTGTCCAACTTTAAACTTACTTAAATCCTGAATCTGTTGCTGAATCAGATACTTGTGTATGAAGACAACAAATGTAAAGATATTTGCAGCCTTCCAGTCATTGGTCTGTCTAACCTACTTTTCTAGTCGTAACACAAGAACTCTTACTCTGGAGACCCACCGCATGCAGAATCTCCATAAAGCCAGTGTTTACCGTCCGCTCTTTGGGTCAGTAGCACGGGCCTGGGCCATGGCCCCGGCACCGTTCCTTTCTCTGCGGTAAGGCCTGGCAGGACCCCCAACCCGACTCCTCCTCTTTCAACACAGCTGAAATAGCAACACTCTACCTTTGCTCACACGTCCCATGAGGACAGCAACACTCATTAAACTGCAGTGGAATTATTGCTGTAACTGCGTTTAGACAAAGTGTCTGTGACAATGTGAAACCGCAAAATGAGAAAAAGGCTACGGGAGTGAATGTTTTTGCACAGCTCTTCAAAACCTTACACACTGACTCGATATATATATATAAAAAAACATACAATCGTCTCAAGCACTGCTAGAATGTTTGGAAATCTCTGAATGTTAAGAAAAATATGTATTCCTTTAACTGAAATACATAAACACTGACTGTGAGAGAGGAATGTTTCAATTCCAAGTAAAAAACAAAATGTAAAAAGCAACTGGAGGAAAATTTGACCAACTGCTAAGGGATTTATATGATTTACAGAGGGTTTTTGCTGGTGATTTAGGTCAAGCACTCTGTAACAACAAACTCCCTGCTGAATTTAAAAATGCCAGGAAAAAAACAAACAACAAACTAATTTACTTAGAAGTCTGGTTTGTGTTACTTATGTTATAAACTTGTGCACAATCATTTCTCATTTCTTTTCCCCTCATTCTGCTTTTGTCCCCCCCCCCGTTTCTATATCTCACCAACACAGTCTCTGCTAAGCACTGAGCCCAGGACGCTCCATTCTTCACTTCCTGTATTCAGTGTGATGTCTTGTGACATCCCTCACAAACCCAGTAGAATGTTAGAAACGGTGCCAGGACCCTGCATCCACAGCCCTTCTTTTGGACAGAGCCGCAAACCACACAAACACTCAAAATCACATTTTCTTTTTGTTGGCCAATGTTATTCAGCTCATTACTCCCTAATGGTTCTGGTAGAGCTGGATCAGGGTCAGATTGTTGGAACAGCGTCAGGGTGAAGACGGGAGTAAAGAGCACCAAGTTCATCTGGCAGATGTTCAACCTCTCTGCTTCTGTGACACTATCAGCTGTGCTCAGCAGAAGGCTGTCTGAGATAGCCTGCCAAGAGCTGGGCATCTCAGAGCATAAGCTACTCACCTGCACCCCCTCGTGGTGTAAAAAAGCCAGTGCATCTGCTAGAAAGGTGAGAAACCTGCAAAGTCTTAGTAGGCAGAGATGTAATCAATGTTTCTGTTTAATGTGTCCAAACAAGGGAGAGAGAGAAAAAAAAAAACAGCAGATGTTTAACAACACTTTTGCAGTATTTGTTATTGTACTTTGTAATTAGAAATTTATCTTCATAAAATACTGGTGACATCCAGGCTGCACACAGCAGATTTCCAAAGGTTTACAAGACTTTTTTATTATTAGACTGAGAAGCAAGCAACTCTGTTGGAGAGGAAAATAACACACAAAGAAATTGCAACAACAAGGATACAATACTTTGTTGAAGCACCTTTTGATTATTTTTTAGCATCCGGTCATCTTAAGCATTTGCCATCAGTTTTTAGTCAATCTGATTAAATAAAAGGATTTTATCCTTTAACAAAAAAATGCAGACAGGTTGCAAAGGATAAAAATGATCCTATTGGGAATATGAACAGCAGTGACATAATTAAACTAGATGTTTTGCCATGGTGGCTGAAAAGACGAGATGGAAATGGACCAGGGAGTCTGCCAAGAGCCTGTTTGGCAGCAATACTGAAGGAGCTGCTGGAATTTCTGGTTAATGCTGGTTTTGTTCTAGATGTGAATGTGAGAATAGTCTCCTTTATTCCCCACATATCTCAGCTCAGGATTTGTTTCTTCCAAGGAAAAGATCTGAGCCTTTTCACCAGATTCTTTATAATTAGAATCTTTTCCCCAGATTAACCTGACACAGTTTGATTAACCTGAACTTGAACTTCTGGGCCACAAAAAAAAACAAGTATGTTTGGCACAAAAAGCTCCATAGAACATCACCAAAATGGAACCTTACTTTCAGTAAAATATGTCAGTGAAAGCATCGTGATTCAGGGTTAATTGTATTTAGATGGAACCACATTTTTGCTAAGCTTAATGAAATCATAAGTACTTCTAATATCTAACTTTTCACTCAAAAATCTGTCAGCTAGATAGCTGGAGCTAAAGATACATTTTATTTTTGAGTTTGACAGTGAATCTTACCAAACGTCAAACCCGAAGAAAGCTGTGGACAGAGAAATGTCGCTCAAGTGTTGCTCAATAGTTTTCTAGGCATTTTAGTTGCCTTTTAGAGCTTTGTGGATTGAATACTTTTTACTAATTTGCTGTTAATTATTGTAGCAATTCAAAAATAATATTACATAATTATATACAAAGTCACTTAATGTTGACTTATGAGCATTGGAGAGGAAACCTGAAAAAAACTGATCCTATAAATTCACAGAAAAAGATGAGAAAACATAAGGAGCAGGTCTGACAAATCCAGACCAAGAGTAGAAAAGGAGAATGAACTGAAAAGGAGGCATAGTATTCATTTTCAGCAGTAATCTATAAAATCCATATAATTAGACCACAGTGACACCCTTAGTATGAAGGCTTTACATAGATCAATGCCTCATTGTAAACTTGACATGGAGGAAAATTAAGCAGTACATTCCTCTACTTGTATTCTACTGATGTTCATGATGTTTTACCATATTAGTTCAAAAATAAATAACAGAGAATAAAATTGAAGGGATAAATCCAAGAAGCTTTACATACCCATCATAATTTACATTAAAAACAAATATATGTACATTCAATAAACAATAAGACTGGGGCTTCATCATGTTGGTTTCAACCAACTGATGGCTTATTTTATGGCACACAGCACTTAAATTGAAGTTGTGAGGGCTTTTTTTTAACTTATTGAACAATGGTGTTGGTAATTTTAATAGTTTCCACATTGCACTGCTGCAACCTTACACTTTCAAGGAAAGTTCTCAGAAAACATCTGGATTTGTATAGGAACAAAGAGGGACAAAAGGTTCCCCTAACCAGCAGGTGTCAGTGTCCTTTCACGATAAAACACTGCTGAAAGCCAGCAGGTCAGACGATGAGAAAAAGCTGGAGTTTCAGTTCAATATTAGTTCATTGTGATGAATTAAACTGATGCCACCCTCCCCAGCTTTTTTGCCATGTAAGGAAGTACCCGTCCTTGTTAAGATAGGAGATTTGGGACCTGGGAAAAATTGTGTATTCCCATAATGCAAGAAATCATATAACTTCAGCAATAGATTTAATTTTACATAGTTCCAGTTTGCTTTTAAGTGAACTGAAATGCACATTCACAGTGTTGTGGAACAAAGTATTTTACCAAGCACTGTCAGGTGAAATCACTCAGTCAGATTTATTCATATATTGTGCACAATAGGGAGAGCTTGCTGGACAATTAATAATGAAGCAAGTCTGGGTGAAAAGCTCTGCCCGGCAGAGACAACACATGAGTTTTATACCAAGGATAAGGAATTAAAAACAAGGGGCGAGACAGTCTGGTTCTGATGTAGCTGTAGAAAATAACTTCCAACCCTGTACATGTAACCCAAATAATTATTTTGGTGAGAGTTCACAAGTATTTCATATAACATGATCAGCAGGTGTTAACTTGTAGTAATTTCCACCACAACAGTGTTGCAACTTGTTGATAAAACCACAACAAAGGCAAACAAATCTCATCGTAACGCCAAATGCATTCTTCTTTGATGTCACTTGATATATTCTGGGTGGAATGGAACCGTCTTGTGTTTTTTTGGATTTAATTTGAATATTGGCCTGCAAAACTGGATGCTGAAAATCTCTCCGCAAAATAAACAAAAACTGATTGAATTGTACAATGACCAACACAAAATGTTGCATATGTGCAAGTAGAAGGAAACAATTCAGGAGTATCTTTCTTTTCTAAAAAGAAAAACAAAAAAAATGAAATATGTAGCTTCCTGTTGTATTTAGATCTCTTCAGGAGTCACCTGTGTGCTACTTACAGTATAAATTCAGCTGTTGTGTGAAGGTCTGAGGTTTGTCAGACATCAGCTAACAAATAGCATATTTAAAAACAAAAGAAAACACAAGAAATGTCAAAGATAAAGTTGTGGAGCTTAAAGCAGCCTTGGGCTATAAGCAATATTCCAAAACTTTGAACATCTCTCGTAGCATTGTTTAAGTCATCATCATAGTATGGGTAGATAATGGCAAAACTGCAACCAAGACACAGTCTTCCACCTAAACTACCAGTACAGACTCACATTGATCCTCCAATGAGGATTCTGGAGCTGCTGCTGAGATCCACGGCTCAGGTGGGAGAATGACAGAATAAAGTCCAGTCATGTACTCTACAATCTGGCCTTTATGGGAGAATGGAAATGACAAAGCTATTGTTGAAAGAAAACCACAAGAAGTTTATAGTTTGCCACAACAAGCTATGTATGGGACAATGTCAATGCTCTTTTTAGATAAGGCCAAAGTTAACATTGTTGGCCTACATACACAGTGCTTTTGTCACGATCTAATAATACATTTTTGTCACATTAATGGCTTTGAGTCATTTATGAGTTCTCTGGTTTTTTCTCAAGTATTCAGTCATTATTTTACCCACCCTTCTTGTGCTTATCATCTTTCTTTCTCTTCTTTTACTTTACAGTCTTCACATCTCATCTCTGGTGATTCTCCCTCTGTAAACGAGTTCATGCTCCCGCACAGCTGTTACTCATTTAGTTTATTGGACTCACCAGCTCTTTGTTCCTCTAATTAATCCTTCCAGTATATTTATGCTCCCACTTTCTTTGATTCCTTGTAAGACGTTTGTTTCTGTGCTCTTTGTCTTATGGTTTAGATTTCTTTCCTGCCATTCTTATTTATGTATGTTTTGGAGTATTCATCAAATCTCAGATTTTCTCATGACTCTGCCCGCCTTGTGCTTGCAAATTGGGTCCAACAACCTACAACATGGCAGATATGTGTAGAAGTAGAAGGAAAGATGATAGTGGCAGGATCATGCAGTGGGGATCTTTGACTTTAGCATAAACAGTGAAGCTGATTATTATTCATGTGAAGGTGGGGGATGGTAAATACAAAGACATACCAGAAGAAGACTTTTTTGAGTTTGCAAATGATTGATGACAGAAACTTACTCTCTGACAGGTCAATGAGTCTAAATGTTTTGGAAAAAGCTACAGTAGGCTGGTTCAAATCAAATCATGCTATATTGATGCTCAGAGATCCAATATGACAAAGAAGAATGAGGAAACAGACTTCATATAAGTCCTTAGGAAAAAACATAGGAACATTGAAATTAGTGAGCAGGTTCAAAATCTCTCTAAGCTTGGCATGAAACTGAGTTGAACACAAAAGGACGAAGCCCATCTGATTAAGCACCAGTTTCCCAGCACTGTGCTTCTGAGAGGACATTAATAATGGCTGGGTTCTCATAGCTGCAGGATGTCCCTGCAAGGAGGCACCTCATGGGCTTGTCCACGAGAAAGACTGCAAGAGGGCAAAAACTGAACGTGGCCAAATGTGCTTTACTTTGGGTTCACAAACTAAATCATAGGGGTCAAATCTAGTTTTACTTCAGCATAAGACGTGATTTAACTTTATTCTTGTCCTCTGAGGTTCAGAGGACAAGAATTAGGGTTGATGTTAGGGTTGGAACTAGGGTTGGAGATAGGGTTGGAACTAGGGTTGGAGGTAGGGTTTCAATAAGGTTTGGAGGTAGGATTACAATTAGGGTTGATGTTAGGGTTGGAACCAGGGTTGGAAGTAGGGTTACAATTAAGGGTTTGGGTATAGAGTTTAGGGTTAAGGGTTTTGTACTTTCAGACATCAGAAAGTACAAAAATAACATTCAAAGTATAGTTTGATGTAAAAAATTTTCATTAACTAGGCG
>CAEGAE010053510.1:0-47103 GCA_903067095.1 Girardinus metallicus
TCAGTGATTTATAAACTAACAACAGTATTTTAAAGTCTATCCTCTGAGCTACAGGGAGCCAGTGGAGGGACTTTAAACTGGGGTTATGTGCTCCATCTTCCTGTTTTTAGTGAGAACGCGAGCAGCAGCGTTCTGGCTCTGTAGCGCCAATGTGAGAGTAAAAGTCTAAATAGTTAGTGTCCAGCATGTGGGTGGTCTGCAGAGATGTTAGCTGCCCTTTTCCTGACCTGTCCTTGTCCAGCGCCAAAAAAGACGGGAGTGGGGAGAAAACACACCCCTGCTGAGTAAAGCTAAAGGCTATTTGTCAATGCATAACGGGAAAGTAACGCTAACTAATAAATGGCAGATTAGCTAGCTAATATGCCCTCGGAGCAGGAGAGCTACCTGTTTTGCATCTACAATGGAAAATTGCAAATTTATTGTCAGTTGGATGGACAAAGTTTGTACATTTCTGAGGCTATATACACCTTAAATTCTAGTCACAATGGTCTTAAAAAGGTCTTTAAAAGTCCTAAATTTGCTTTTATAAAACCTGCAGAAACCCTGTCAAGTCTTGCAGTAAAAAAATAATTTAATTAGCAGTTTGGATCTCAAAGAAACCTGCTTTGTCCAGAAAAAGCCGAATCGGTGCGTCTCTGCTGGGATATTTTCAGTGTCTCTGGCCGTTATGCTGGTCAGGTTTTGTGTCAATTTGTTCCTGGTGATTAATATTGCCAACTGTAGTCACTCCTTCATCGTGACAAACGTTTAACTCCAGAAGGTATCAAGTGTGTCGTGTTGCCTACCAGGCGTCATTTCTACTCCCCTCTGCTGTATCATCCTACCTCCAACCTCTCCAATCAGGTTCGGAGCATCTTTGTATTTCTTCCCCGTCCTCCCTGCCGCCCGTGTGCTCAGTGAATCGCTTCACTTGTTATGGCTATCATCAGGTTTGTAAATATCTCCTGGGCTTTTTATGGCCTATTTTATGTAATTTCTTTTCCATACCACCTCAGTCGGGTTCTCTCCACTCCTTCATCATACATGTCAGAATCCAGGCAGCGAATTGTCCCATAAACATTATACAGCAACCATGCAGTCCCAGGTTGCTGTATTTTGTTTTAAGTCATTGAGTTTCTATATTTGTTTTTAGTTTTCTACTTTAGAAACACAAGTTTAGAGTTGAATTGTGCCAAGAAAGTGAGCAGTGTTGTTGTTTCTGATATTTCTTCTGTCTGTTCTTCGCACCTTCAAGGTCTCCACTCAGGCTCTTAATTAAAGTTAAACGATGCATGTAGCTGTAGAGGAGTTGAATTATTGCCGTTTTGCAGCTGTTCTGTTCGTAAAGGAGCGGGAGTGATTTATTTCAATTTGGAAGGAGAGTTTGCAACATGAAAACACCCAGGAGGTGAGAACAGCAACCTTGCTTTAAGGAGGAAAAGACTTGTCTTGACTTTATCAATTTTTTTTTGAATTTTTGGTTTTTGAATATTAGTTTGCAGAAGATCTGGATTTTTTTTTTTTTTTTTCCACCATTGCACACCGAGGGCGGCCATCTTGTTTTGCAGCTTCAGTTTATTTCAGATCAGTTCTACGACAAAATATAAGGCTCAAGCTTAAATTTTATTTTTTTTAATTACAAGAATAAAGTTGGAATTTTAGGAAAACACAAAAATAACAAAAAATTTAAATGAGGAATGTCCAGCATCAGAAATACTTTATACACATCAGCATTAAATTATTATCAGTAGCAGGACTTTGAAACAATCATGCCAGCCTCCGTTTTGCTTTTCCTCCTTTGAATCTTCTTCCGTAGGTCCTTCATTTATTTCTTTGTTTTTCCTTGCATGTGTCCTTTCTTTTTTCTTTATTCCTTTCTTTTTTCTCCTCATCGCTCAGCGATTTAATCTGTTTTTTTTTGTCTTTGTTTTTTTTCTCTTTCTTTGTCCATCGTTCTCTTTTCTTACAGATATTATATTTTAAGATATTTACTCTTGTCTGCATTTCTTTGTCTTTCAACTGTTTAGCAGAGGTTTTAAAACTTTCAGTCAAATAATAAAATCGGCTAAATTGAAGGAAAAATATAAAATTTGTAAATTTTCTGCGGTAAATTCTAGTGTTATTATTCTCAGGTTTAATTTAAGGATAATTTTTGATTTCGTGACAATTTTGTTTTTGTATTAACTTTAAAATTCACATGCATGCAACAATGAATCATTAATCACTCTGTCAGCATTTTTAGTTTGAAATCTGTTTGCGATTAGGATTGGGATTTGGGATTAAAGTCTGGATTGGGAGTTATAGTCCCTGTTGTTCCCGTCTTTTTCACTGATTTTTAGAGCCCAGTCTGGACCAATCCGGGTAATTACAGAATTTCATCGCTTTTCCCTCTTGTTCACATGATCGCTGCTGGTCTGTTGGGCATTTCACCAATAAATCTCCTCAAATCTGATGCAACACCAGCCAAAATCGTTTATCTCTCAAACTCTGCAAAGGTCGCGGAATTCCCCAAGGCGGCGTCTCGGAGCCCTCGGGCATCTGGAAGTATTTGTTGATTAATTACTTAAATGGAGCGAATGGTTGGAGGGTTTACTGCAGCCAAATGCGCTGGACGTTGCTTGACGGCATTGGTTTCATGAGTGATGCAATCCGACGGTTAAGAGACTCTTCTCCATCCAATCTGCATAAATCCTAAATAACACGAAAGGATCGGCAGCTGTAGTTTGGTTCGCCAGTTGGCGGCGGGTTTTTGAGCTCATTCACGATGAGCTAACCCCGTTACTCTTTCTTCTGGTCCCAACATGGCGGCTCAGAGAGCGAATGGCAACGTTATGCATCTTGTTTTTTAGAAGTTTGTCTCTTTAAAGCTGTAATGAGGAGAAATGACAGGATTTTAGTTTGTTCTCTTGTCAAATCGCAGTCATTACCTCAGTACTGCACCCCCAGTGCAATATTTGCATTCCAATCATTTTTTCAATAAGATTTTTCTGTCCATGACTCGAGACTCGTTTACATTTTACACGTTTTTATTTTTCCATTTTGGTTTCTGCTGCTTCTAAAAACACTTAAATAAAACACTTAAAAAAAACATCCAGCTAATCACTGACACAAGTTAATGGTTTTTGGTGTCTGGAAAACTAGCCGTTTCAAAAACTTGCATAATGTTAAGTCACATGCTGTTACCTAGCAACCCAGGCTGAGTTCCAGGAGGTTTTACCGCTGTATGTGCAGTACAATGGCTGCTGGAAAAGACAAGTGTTTTGTTGCCGACGTATCATCCAGAAACCACTTGGTGGAGCCTTCTGCGTTGGTTGTGCAGAAGGCTCCACTTCTGCTTTTCAAATATGTACGGTTGCAAGCTTGTGCATCTGTTTGCAGCCCTTTTCATGTGCGAGTGTAAACGTTGAGGAGTGGGGGGGGGGGTGGCTTAGCAGCAGCTTATTTAGATTTAAAGTGACAGGAGGCCCTAAAATAGATCATAATAAGGTCTCAGTTTCTAAGAATGATTTTGTGCAAACAGAAAAATTGATAGAAACATTTTAATGATTATTTTTAACTCTGTTGTAAAAACAAAAAGCTGTATGTAGCAGATCAGCAAATTTCTTCTAAGAAATGCCAATAGCCATTAAAATTGTTTTATTTATGAAGAAGACAATCAAACCAAATCTCGGACGATTTAAAGGTGTTAATGTATAAAAAGCTTAGGCCTCCTCTTGTTTTTAAAATTGCAGTGAATTCTTCTGTAAGAGTTTCTAGGGTTAACAGAAAATATTTGAAGTATTTTAAAAATGGATGAAAGAAATTTCAGTTTCAGTAATTTCACACAAACCTCCAAAAAAGTCCTGGAAATGTGTTTAATATGCAGCCAGTAATAAATGATGGAGATGCAATTTATTGCACCTGTGAGTCTTTTCTTGTAGCTGCTTTATCACATGCTGTATACATGAGCACTTTGTGTTTGCTAATACCTGATTAGTCGTAAAGAATCGCTCTGGGATTCGTTAAAGTCTCCCTGACTCGGCTGTCGCTGCTTTTCATTTAACTGTGTGATTATACCCAGACGCTGCGCTTTTACCTCAGCTGAAAACGAGAAATGTCTGCTGTCGTTGCTTTTAAAGATTGTTTCTGATGTCAAAGTAGAAATGCTCGTAGCTGATGAGTGACCTGCTGCAGAGGAGAAAAGCCCGCCGTGTTTGCCTGAGAGCAGAATTGATTCAGGCCACTTTTCTCCTGACAGAATATGTCTTTGTTTATTGCAAAATTTATTAAGCTGAGCATGAAGCGTAAGCAGCTTCTGTGCTTAGGAGGCAGAAAGCGCAGAGAAAATCTGTACGTCTGCAAACAAACCAGACTGAGATTAGATCAGTAAAGCAGCCTAAACAAAGTATTAAATGAATAAATGCATTATATTCAGGCATGCTTTGATTTGTCTATGAAATTCTTGATATGCATCTTGATTCTGGAGGATTTTTTGTTTTGTTGACGGCTGTTTCCAGCTAAGGCAGGTATTTGTGTGTTTTATTTTTTTTTTTAGAGGGTTTATGTGGCAGACAGTTGAAGAAATGATGTAAATGACTTTAATTGGTGCACAGCAGCTTCTATGAGCCTTTCTCTCCGCTTGTCTCGTTCTTTTGCTCACCACCCAGAGATGAAGGCAGGAACGTAAGTCGACTGGTAAATCTGGAGCTTCGCCTTTTGGTTCAGCTCCTTCTTTACCATGACGGATTGGTGTGCCATCACTGCAGAGGCTGGAACCACGCCACCTAACGCCGCCCCGTCACTCGTGACCGACAAGACCCCGCGATACTTTGGGAGCATTACCACCAGTCCTGTTTGGTCCGCTTTAATCCAACTCCAGTCTGTTTGTTTAGAAAGCCCGGTCCGGTTGGTGAGGTGTGAACGCTAATCAAACTCTGGTCCGCAGACGAACCTCTGTCTCCGTTAGGTTGAAGTGAACTCTGATGCAGTTTGAATGCATATGTGCACGCCAAGCAGACCAGAGACCGCTCCAAACGCAGGAAGTGGACTACAGCGCAGGGCATTCTGGGTAAACGCAACAAAAGTTCAGCACCACACGTCGTTTTTTTTTTCTTAAATATGTGTGTGAAATTGACATTTGTGACGCCGTATTGCAGACTACAGACGGAAAGTAAAGCTGCTCCGCCGCAGTTGACCAGAGACGCATTTCTGACTAAAATACTGCTGTCAGATTCTCTTCCATCTTCAGACACGTCCCTCTTCATAATGGTTCATTTATTACCTTCAATGGCTCCTGCAGATTTATGCTTTGTCTCAGATTGAGCTTTGACTGCACTCTGCCAGGCGGACAGCTGGTTGTATTTCAATATTCAGACTTGCTCTCCTCATCTTCACGTTTTTATGTGATACAGCCACATATTTCGGTGTTTTTTGCCTTATAACTGCAGAGGTGCATGTTTTTGATCGCTTTTACGAATAATCTAGTCAATTTAGGTTTAAAGTGTCTTGTTTTATTATTATCCGTCTTTCGAATGTATTCTCAGAGGAAGTGACCCTGGACGCCTGATGGATTCAGTGTTAAATTGCCGTCTTTATGTCTGCGCTCTGCTGTCTCTTACATGTCAGCCACTGAGCTGAAGTCTCACTCCGTCCTCAGAGACCTGTGTGCACGTCACCAAAGCCCTGCAGGCTGCTCTTCACATGAAACGGCACACAAAGTGCCTGTGAGATCACATGCCGCTCACGCTGTGCAGGCGGACCCGAGTGTCAGGAGACAGGGGGATGGATGGATGGATGGAGGGAAAGAATCGGCCTCTTTTCACTCAATCAGGACTGCATTACAACACAAAACCAGCTGGAATACCAATGGTCCCTGCAGGGTTTTGGTGCAAAGAACCATCGAAAGTTCACCAGGTGCTAATCCTGCTTGGCGCTAGCCTCGATGTCCAACGCATCGGCCATCAGTCTGAATAAGTCAACAAAACAAAAAGCATTAAAAATAACTCTACTTTTAAATGGTATTCTCTATCTGATCTAGAAAAACTAAATCCTGTTTTAGTAGTTCAAATACCAAACATACCTGCGTTAATATATGCAGTGAAATCCGTCATGTCAGGACAGCAGAAGCTAACATCTACGGTCTTCCTTATTTCTGCTCCCTGAGGTTCAGCCAATCGGATACGAGGAAAATGATTTGGCAGCCAATAACGCATCACGTAGCTTTGGGTCCAACTACTTCAGCTTCCCAAGCTGCTTTTTCTGTCAGGTATTTTAAATATGTGAAAGAATCTGAGAAAAATTTAGTCACGTTCCACGAAAAAATCCACAAATAGACGAGAGTCCTAAATGTTCGCTCAGTCATCCATTCTTTGTTTCTTTTAATTTTTCCAGCTTATCTTCTTTTTTTTTTACGGTAAACTGCTGCGATAAAAGATTAATCTCTAATCTTTTGCTCGTGTTAGTCTTTGTACTTTTTATAAAAACATGTTTATGATTTGGTCGGGGAATATTAAAAAGTTTCGGTTGATGATTTCTGTGTTTTACTCTGAAGGGTCGAATCTCTTGGCTGGGTTTTAGACACGACCAGCTGAAGTTGCAGGAAACTCCAACATGCAGCAAGTCACTCTTAACTTTTAATGAACGCACATTCTGCCGTGTCGGAAACAATTAAACTAAGACTAGAAGTGTCTCTGCTGCAGCTTTTTGCATAAGACTTTGTATTCATGCCTTGTAAATCAAGCTCTAATACTGACCAACGCTGACATTTATGGCATTATTCACAGTGGCTGACATTTTACGGCGCTTCTCCCAGGTCTCATCAGCGCTCACTGAGGAAGGTTTCAAACTTCAGCGCTGCCTTAATGTGACTCCGAGCTGAATTTTAGCAATCTAGAAACTCCTTTTTGTTTTTTTATTTTGTTCTGAGTTTGTCGCAGACGAGTAAAATACTTTTTTTTTTCTGTTCCTGCAGAGCGTGTTTACCCTTCTGTTGGGGCCTTTCACCTTCTTCAACGCCCAGAAGACCAAATATCTTCAGATTCTCACCTCACTCATGCGTTGGATCGGTAAGAGGAAACCACATGCTACAAGTTAAAGATTTTTATGTTAAAATAACATCAACTAGTACGTCTGAAAAACATTGGAATATTACGTAAAAGTGCAATATTTCAGATTGCTCTAGTAGCTGCCGTCAGGAAACCTTTCACTGCAAAAACAAACTTTTATCAAGAATTTCTGATCTAGTTTCTAGTGTAAATATCTCAGTACGCTTGAAATAAGACAAAACTAACTTACACGCAACTTTTCTGTAAGACGTAGGAGCTTGCTTTAAGTCAAAAATTTCCTAATAATTTTTAAAGTGCTATTGTCATTTACAGACTTTATCTCTTATATCCTGGGGAAAAAGTGAAAAAAAAATCACCAGCTGAATTATCGAGTCATATCAAAAATTGTTTGTGGGTTTAAAAATGTTAAAATGTGACAACTATTCATGATTTTGTACTGCATGTATCAACATATTTCTAGAAATCAATAAAAAGACAAACATCTTTAGAGGAAAACTGACAGCTTAGAGTTTTGCACCACATACATGTTTTGAATTTAGGTTGAATTCAGTACATCTAAGTTGCCTTTATGATAAACTAGTTGAAACACTGAAATAAAACTGATTTCTTAAGAGGACTGCATGCGTCCTACAGCTGATGTTTGGTCTAATATTGGCCGTCAACAGGTGAATAAAACCAAACACGGCAGCAAATCTGGAGCGAAATGTCTGTGATAAAGGAGAGTAGGTTGTAATGGCCTGGTCAGCTTCAGGCTGATTGAAACGCTGTAGCCGGGCCTTCAGAGAGCCCAGCGTCAGCAAACCTCATCGAACTGAAGCTGTGATGGAAACGAGTCGGGCAGCTTCTCCTCGGGCTGAGGGAGTCGGACTGAAAACGATTACAGAGAGCTACTGTTCCTTCTGCTAACTCTCGTTTGAAGCCTTTGCTGGGATCACAGGATTTTAACTTTTCAAGTGAAACTGATTTTTGTCCTGCGTTTCTGGCTCGTCGTAGCCGTTTTCCATTTTATCATCCGTTTCTGTTTTTGCCTTTGTGGCCGCTGCGGTCAGATCCGTCCATCACGGTTCGGTTCTGCCCCGTGTCTTTGATTCCCATCTCCTCTCATTCCTCAGCCTGACAGGCTTGACAGGCCGTCCCAAGCCTGATTGGACCGTCACTCACCGGGGCGACGGGCAAAAATAAACCGTCCATCCAGGAGCTGAAGCTAAAATCACAAGCCGCTCATAAACAACACAGCAGCAACCGTGCACTGTCCGCTGTCCCTCACTCTGAACGCTCGGCGCAATTGATTGCGGTGTCACTTAACGTCATGCTCTTTGCTGCTCAGGCTAATGATTTAAAATATCTCGGCTGCAGGATTTGCTTTCTTTATGTTCACAAGAACATCACAGGGAGGAAAACTAAGAGATAAAAGATATTAGCTGAAATGGCTAAGATCTGGTTTTGTTTACTTGTGTTGGTTGATGCAAGTAGGTGGTGGGCGATACGGACGTAGAATTTTATCTAAATATTTTGTAGTGGTATTGTGATAATATAAATTATCATAAAAGATAACTGAGTTGTTTGGCTAACACACTAAATCTTAAAAGTACTGGTGATAAATCTTTCAAAAATGGACAGAGTACTTTGTTGCTAATTGTAAACAACCAGATGTTTACAATTTTAATTAAAATAAAAGGAATGTTATGCTAGCTTGACTATGACAATCTTAACATGTAGATGTGCTGCAGAATTCTGTGGTTCAGTTTTCTTCCTTTTCTTCTTTCCTGTTTTTCCTTCCTTTTTCTTCTAATTCCTTTTACCTCCCTCTTTACTACCCTCCCTCCCCTTTATATGCCTCCTTTCTTCCTCCCTTTTTACCTCCTCCTCTATTTCCTTCCTTCCAGCGTCTCCCTTTCTCTCCCAGTGAAAGTGGAGACAATGTCTTTGTAGAATCGAACTCCCCTGTTCTCGGTGTTTAGATGTTTTTTGCGGCGCTCTCAGAATCCGAGCAAACTGTCGACCTACTTTGTAAATTAAATCATTAATCCTGACCGATGACCTTGCTCCTCTTCTGTCTTTGGCGGTGCGAGTTTGTTTTTAGTCCAGAGGAGGAGAGCACAGACACGGCGAGTTGTAGACTTCTGGCACGTGTCTGCAGCTCCTCGGGGTGAGAAAACGTAATCATTTAGTCTCGTTTCCTGCTAGCTCCACTTACTGCGCTGCTCTCACAGGAACAGACTGAAACATGTTTATGTTTGTAGTTATTTACGATATGGAGATATTTCAAAGTGACACCCCAGTAGGGAAATGGCCATTTTTCTTTTAATTCATCAGCCTTTTCTTCTGTAGTCATTCGTTTTGGAGAAACTCCATCGTCCGGCTACATTTACAATAAATCCTTTATCAGTGTGATGTTACTTATCTCTGCAGGTTTTGTTAGTTTGCTCTCCTGCTTTAAGTACCCAAATAAAGTCTCTGCATGAAGGTTTAAACATTATTTGCATGTATTTGAATTTGGCTGCAACTAAAGATTAATTTAGTAAACGATTATTCTGACAATTAATTGATTGATCGAATATAAAAATGGCACATTCTACAGATTTTTCATTTAACCACTTAAGCTTTTTATAGATTACACATATAATAAAAGGTTAAATTAGACAAATAAGTAAATTCCTTTTTAAATGATAAAAAAAAAAAAATTATTATGCAATAAATCTGATTAATCCGATTAATCGTTTCAGCTCCAGTTAAATCAGCTTAGAAATAATTCTAACCTCAACATGTTAAGTTCTTTCTGCATCACTTGTTTTTTAGATTAAACAACTGATTATTGGATAGCAAAAGGTGCTTAATATGAAATTGTTTAACAGAATTAGAACCAAGTGAAGCTAAAACTGCCTATTGAGGAGTTTTGGGTACAAAATATTTACAAAGATTTTTCCATCTTTAATGCAAATAATATAGATTATTGTACAGTTTTGGCCTAATTACTGTTCTTGTAAAATAATGGTTTTAGTCTCCAATTAACGATTAATCGTTTACTAAATTTGTTGACTATTATTTCTGTATTCATCATGATTAATCGTTACCGCGATTAATCATAAATGGATTTTAGTCCTTCTCATCTGAACTCTCCAGATTCTTTACGTTCTTTTGCTGCAACGTGGAAACTCAAAGCTTCGGCTTCATTTGCGTATTTTCTGTCAGACTGAGGTCTGACTCAGCAACTCCGTGTTTTTCTTTGGTCAATTCTTTGTTGCATTGATGGTACGTCTTCTCAATGTCATTCTGGATTAGTCTGATAAAGTCTGATCTGCTGATTATATTTTGGTTTAATAACTAAATAGATGTTTGGTGAATATATTTACAAAGTTTTTTTAATCATACATGCAAAATACATTTATATTTTTGTACATTTTTTGCTTAATTACCTCCCTGTATGTCATTTCAAAAATTGGCCTTTTTCTGAGTTTACATACTCCAGTTAATGATTAATCAATTAGTGGAAGATTATTTCAATAATCGATTAATCCGATTAATTGTTTCAACTCTAGTTAAAACGAGACCTTTTCTGCATCCTCAAAATATAAAATCTCTACTAGTGGGGAAAAAAAAAAAACATTCACACCTCCATCTAAAGCTCTTGGTTTGCTAATTTACCATGAAGAGGCTGGAAACTGCTGCAGGCGTGTTGACGTCTGCATGGTGGCATTTCAGGCGCGTGGGGGAGGGGGACGCTGGTTATGAAGGTCATCTGGGACTCTGGTGGCTTGTTGAATTGGGAGTTCAGCAGGCAACTCGCAGGGCGACAGTGAAATATGAGCCAGTCTTAATGAACTGTGCAGCAGAATCACAGTTCAGAGGTGCTGAGAAACTTTGTTTAAAATCAGATTCAGAAGCAGGGCTGCAGTGTCGGGACGCTGGTTCTGCCTCTACAGCTGCAGTTTCATGCCAAAATGAAAGAAATTGTTTTTTAAACTGTTTTTTTTTGCTAATTTTAGTTGATTATGACACCATAGTTCATGTTGGGAGTGAAATTATACAGTAAACTGATGGCACAGAGTGGGTTGTTTATGTAAGGCATCTATCATGTGTGCAACACAATCACAGTGCAGACCTCACTGATGCACTCCACACCAAACCAATGCATGAATGACTTGGTGGTAATCTATATACATTTGTACAGATTTGGTTTAATAACTGCTCTGACTGCAGTTATTCAGCAGTTGACCTTTTTTTTTTTTTTTTTTTTTTTTTTTTTTTTTGGGAGTCTGTATACTCCAGTTGACAATTGATGATTTTAATCCGATTAAAATGAAGATACCAATATCAACAGGAGGAAAAAAACATCCATATAATGTGCTTAGTTTACTAATACGCCATGAAGAGACTGGATGAATGCTGCTGTGCATCAGGAACATTTTGACTCGTTTGGATCTTTTCGTGTAGTTTCAGTTTTTTCAGATTGCTCAGAGGCGCTCGGATCCCCCGGCTCGTCCTTGTGAGCCTGGCAGGATAAATGGTCATACATGCGCTGCGTTGCTCTGTTGTGTTTGCTGATGGCTCTATCGCAGATCGCTGAACGCGTTGCGAGGCAGCGAAGCCACTTATCACCCAGTCGCCCACCAGAATCGGCGTCAGAGCTGATCGGTTTCATACGATAAAGTTCTGCTGCGGAGAGAAACGGAGAAGTTCTGGCTGGAACTGGGCGAAGAGCTGCAGCCTCTAATCACCAACCAGATTAACCCAGGAAGTGCTGAAGGAGAGTCGGTGCTAATTAATGATGAGATGATTGTCGTACTCTAAAACCACTGGAGGGAAGAGAGTATAAACGTGAAAACGGAGCACATCAGAACCTAAAAGGTTTAAAATGTTGGGGGGCTTTTTGTGAAAATGTAAATTTTTCTCCCTGATTTCTGGCTTAACTTGCAGCTTCTCCAGTTTGTTGCTCCTGAGATGGATTTCCTCTCCAAGCTTGAATTTACTGCAGGAATCCCATTTTGAGGCAGTTGGTGACTCTGTGGGTTTTGTGGTGGAGACGATAGAGCTGTAGGCGTTTCCTCTGGGACGTTGTTAAATCGAAGCATTCCTCACAGGGCCGCTGACGTCCCGTCCAGGTGACATAAATCAGGTTCTGTTAAATGGACGGGGTGAAGTTACCTAGACGTGATATGAAAGAAAGTACTGGAAGTACATCATCGCCAAACACTGAAGTACAGTGGTGTGAAAAAGTGTTTTTATTTTAGTGTTCCAGAACATCAAACCAATTAAAATTTGAATCAAAGACAAGTTAACACAAAATACACATTTTAAATCATGCTTTATTATTAAGGAAGAAAAAAAATTAAACTTGCATTCCCCTATGTGGGAAAACATGAAAACTGTGGTTCCTGCAGGTTTCAGCGACTCAAATTTAAGGCTTTTTAAGACTGTTCTGAATGGCATTTAAGACCTGTGTCAGTATAAATGTACAAACAAATCGCACAGAATTCAAGTAGCATCGTAGAGGTTGGTTACAGAAGTGAGCCAGTGGCGAAGAGGATTATCCAAAAATTACATTTTGCACAACCCAAACATTTAAAAAAAAAAACACCCAGATGTTTTCTGGCATTGAGTTGATGTGTTTTGGTGTTTGAAAAATGAGTCATTTCAAAAACTTTCCAACTGTTAAATTACGCAGCAACCTTGTTGCCATCTGATTTTAACGCAGAATGCACTGTACAATGGCTGCTGGAAGAGAGAAGTGTTTTGTTGTTGACTTACCATCCAGACACTATTTGCTGCATTTGTGCAGGAGGCTCCACTTCTGCTTTTCAAAGATGTACAGTTACATAATTGTGTTGTCAGCAGCCATATTCATGTTGAGTTGAGAGGGGCGTGGCCAGCAGGAGCTAATTTGCATAAAAGTGACAGAAGCCATAAAACTGATAGGCAGAACTGAGCAGACTGAAATCTATTAATCTAAGAATTATTTTTACAAAAAATGCAATGAACAAGTTTTGTAAGATCCTAACATGTTCAAGGAAGCGTACCAGATCACTCTAACCAACAAAATGTTCACTGAAATAAATTCATCATCCTCCATCTTGGATCGAAATGCCTGAGCTGTGTCTGTGATTCAGATTCTTTCACACCTTTCTCACAGCCTCCACTCCAGACTCTTCATCTTGTCCAAACCTTAGAAGCTGCTTTAAGTAATGCGATAACAGCCAGCTGCCCTGAGGCACTCCTAATTAAAAGCTCCATGCGATTACGCTTCCTGTGAAAGCCTCCGAGGGTTAAAGATGAAGGAGAGCAGCTTCCTCCTGTCCCACACCTTTCTCTTACTCACAGCCTCTTGTAGATTAAAAACTGGAGTAGAGGAGCAGACAGATGACTGCAGAGTTGTAAAAAGATTAAAAGTAGCTCAAATAAAAGACTGAATATGTATTTTTTTTTTTCCTTCATGGCTGCAGATGAAACAACAAAGAGACTTTTTGTCCTTGAAAGCTGGTCTGTTGCCCACCGTCCCAACCTCTCTGTAATAAGAAGGTTAAGGTTTAAATTGGGAGTAGCAGAGCTTTCCCCACACCCTGAGATTACATTGGCTGGAGGCCAAAGATGCATTAAATATTGAACAATCGCGCAACAGGTTTCCCACACTGTGATTCTGCTGAGTTTAAGGAAAAGTAGGAAGCAAAAGGTGAAGATTGGAGCTGATCCTCTTTCAGGATTATCTTCTCTTCAAGTGAAAAATGAGACGTGTCTTCTAAAGCTTTCAAATCATTTTTCATTCTCATTTCTAAAAAAAAAAATAATAAAAATCTTAAAAAGTGAAAATGCTTCAGCCTCAGATTGGGTAAAAATATTGAACCGCCAAAGTTTTTGTTTGGTTTCGTACTTTTAACGACTGAAAACCCGATTTTCAACATCAATGCACCGTTTCTCACTTGTGTCAAACTCAAGGTCCGGGGGCCAAATCTGGCCCTCCACAGCTTTTCGTGTGGCCCTCTAGACTCCAGAGCGTTGCAGAAATAAAACCTTATGTGATCAAATATTATTTTATCAATAATTCAATCAGTTTTTCTGTTTGCTTCCAAATTACATCAGTTAATCCCTTCAGTTTTTTGTGAATTCCTGCAAAATCAACACTTTATTGCTAACGGTTTATTGCTAATTTTATGCACAGAATGGGCAGAAATGTTGTTGATGCTAACGCTCACCTGCAGGTGGCGGTATTTATCCCTTCTACTCCACTGCTGCCTTGTCAGGTAACAAAATATATATATTTACCGTCAACTACAACATTAATAACAAACTCCTATATCTTGCAGAAAACACTGAAAAATTAAAATGTAGCTCCAACTTACAAACATTGAGTTAACTTGTTCCAAGTAATAGTTAAGTTTGTCAAACGATTGTTTAACACAACTTAGTTTAGTTGCTTAAAAACAATTTACAATTGGTTTTGTATTTTTTAAAGTGTACTAGACTAAAAATACTAGGTAAGATTTTGTGTTTTTGCAGTGTTGAAATGGAAAAGTTTCAAAAAACCTGAATTTTACAGAGGGGGAAAAGTGAGCGAACCCTGAAAACGTCTTCAGGCTCCAGCGTTCAGTCACAGCGAAGGTGTGTGGTTCAGATAAACGCTCTGCAGATGCGTAGCAACGCGCCGCTCTCCTAAATGTCACCGTGCGTTTAGAGGACGCCCCGTGACGAGCGCCGAGGAGCCGGCGGGCCGACCCGACTCGACTAACTCCTGCAGTCACGCCCTGAGGCTCTGACTAACTCCTGCAGTCACGCTCTGATTGGGTCTGTGAGGAGGAAAGACGGCTGTCGGCCCCCAGCAGGGCGCCACGCTGCGGCCGCCGCGCTTTCCGCAGAGAAACCTCCACAAATCGATTGGAGGCAAAGAGCAGGAGCTGCCGACACTCTGAGGCTCGTCTGACTTCTGCCAGATATGACGAACGCGACAAAAAAACCAGCCCGGATCTCGACCTCCACTACAGGGGTCTCCAAACCAGTGGCGGGACAAAAAGCCCTAAAATCAAGCACATGAAGTATCTTAATATTTAATGTAGATCCAAAACATGAAAGGGGTTTTTGCAGCGACGCATTAGGGCCAATGTAGATAGAAAAAAATGAGTAAATTTCCACCCCAAAATTTTGTGATGAATCTCAGAAATTTTCTAGAAAACCAGGAAATCTTTTAGAAATATTTTTGACATTTGAAATTCAGACATTTTTTCTGTTTTTATTTATTTTATATATTTAAAATGTCTTCCAGTGTTAAATGTTTGTTAGAATTTAAAGTTTATTTATCTTTAAAAATGTTTTTGCTTTATTTTTCCATTATCATTATAACTGACTAATCATTGATGATGTCAAGTTCGACAGATTATAGAGATTTGAATTCAGTTTGAATCAAATTAAAAAATACTTTGTTGACCACAAAGGGAAATGAAATGTTGCAACAAATTTTTCCTTTTTCAAAGAGTTATTGTAGATTGTGATTAATAAGAGAAATCCTTGTGGTTTACATTTGGTGAAGGACGTTGTGCTCAGTGGTTTTTGTGTCGTTTCCTCCTGTGGTTCTCAATGCAGCGCCCCCACAGGCCAGGAGGGGAACAGGTTTCTCAAACGGTTTGGCAGTTTGGAGGAGAACCACAGCAGCTGGAAATGCACCAAATGTTGGAGTTTTGGTTGCTAATCAAGGCGAATCAAGCGGACCTTTAGGTGTTTGATTCTTAGCTGTGTGATTCTTTAATTTCTCTGTTTTTTTTTCTCTCAGCTTTCACCATGATGATCATCTTGGCTCTGATCCGGATCGGTAAAGGAACGGGCGAGGGCCGCCCTCCGGTCGCCAGCCTCTCCGGAGTGCCCAACCTGTTTGGCGTGTGCGTCTACTCCTTCATGTGCCAGCACTCCCTGCCCTCCCTGGTGACGCCCATCTCTGATAAGAAGCGGGTCGGCAGTCTGGTTCTGGCCGACTACGTCCTCATCCTGGGCTTCTACGTCCTGCTGTCGTTCACCGCCATCTTCTGCTTCGACAGCTCGCTGCTGCACGACATGTACACCCTGAACTTCACCGACAACTGCGACGTGTTGGACATCCCGGTGCTGCGCTACTTCCTGGGCTTATTCCCCGTCTTCACCATCAGCACCAACTTCCCCATCATCGCCGTGACGCTGCGCAACAACTGGAAGACGCTGTTCCACCGGGACGGCGGCACCTACCCGTGGGTGGTGGACCGGGTCGTGTTTCCCCTCATCACCCTGGTGCCGCCCATCGTGGTGGCTTTCTGCACGCACAATCTGGAGTCCCTGGTGGGGATCACGGGGTCGTACGCGGGGACGGGGATCCAGTACGTCATCCCGGCGTTCCTGGTGTTCTACGCCAGGCGCCACCTGGAGCCCGTGATGGGCAGAGACGCCGTCAACAAGCACCGCTCTCCGTTCCGCCACACCTTCTGGGTGTGGTTCGTGTTGGTGTGGGCGGCGTCCTGCCTCATGTTCGTCACCGCCAACATCATCCTGACTGACATAAAGAAATGAGAACCGCTTTTAACGGAAGACTCTGCGACTGTTTAGCCAGTTTTCTTGGTTCTCGAGGCCTTAGGTGGACTGTGTGCCTTTTTTAACCAAACTCCCCTGCAAAAAAAGTATTTCTGTCTGGTTTCTACTGCAAATATCTCAGCACAGTTGAAATAAGGCAAAACTAAATATGCTCAGTAAAACCAATTATTCTTAATACTTTTTAAATAAGAATAATTTAGTTTTGTCTTATTTTAAATGCGATAAGATATTTGCTCTAGACAAAAAATACCTGGTGTTTAGTTGCTTAATTTAAATGCAATCAGTGTTTTATGGGTTTAACAAAGGGACCAATTTTTTTGTTTGACTGACGGAGATCAAAGGGATTTTATTCAACTTATTTTTCAGCAAGCAGCCGACAGGTTGAGCTTTTCACGCTGTTTTAAGGGAGGATTCGTCCCTGATTCGGATTATTTTTTTACCAGATTTATGCAGATTTGAAAAACGGAGGAATCTGTGTTTACACTGCAAAAACTCAACATTTTAACAAGTATTTTTTTTAGTCTAGTTTTTTTTGTGTCCAAATATCTTATCACACTGTGAATAAATCAAAACTAATTCACAAGTAACTTTTTAGCAAAAAAACAGGAGCTTGTTTTAAGTCAATAATTCCTTAGTATTGATTAAGAACTACAAGCTCCAAAAATATTTTGCTACAAGTGAAATAATCTGCCAGTGCAACCAGTTGGTGCTGGTATTTATCATATCGTTTATCATGAAAATATGTCATCGTGATAAGAATTTTTTTTTTTCTTTTTCATCATAAATTTAAGTTCAGGTAAAAAAAAAAAACTTAGAAAAATTTTATTTTTATACCCCAGATTTTTCCCACAAAAGCATAAAAAAACTATTTTTAAATGAAGTATTTATGCTCAGCTTAGTGATATAAATCCAATTTCTTCAAATATGTGGCATCCAGAAGATTATTTCACATAGGAATGTTTTTCAAAGGGCAGCATTTAAAACACAAAATCTTACCAAGTACTTTTTTTTAGTTTCTAGTGCAAATATCCCAGTTCACTTGAAATGAGAAAAATCTAACTAACTTTTTAGCAAAAACGGCTTGTTTTCAGTCAGCAATTCCTCACTATTGATGGAAAATTACTACATATAAAAAGGGAAAAATGTTTTGTTACAAGTGAAATAAATATCAATATTAAATAATTATTGACTTAAAACGGCTCATATGTCCTTCTGAAAAGTTACTTATAAGTTTGTTTTTTCTAATTTTAAGTTTA
The DNA here is from genome assembly GCA_903067095.1 of Girardinus metallicus. Lineage (NCBI taxonomy): Eukaryota > Metazoa > Chordata > Actinopteri > Cyprinodontiformes > Poeciliidae > Girardinus > Girardinus metallicus. Next base: position 17,819 of record CAEGAE010053510.1, read on the forward strand.
CTAGAAATTAGACAAAAATACTTGGTTTTGCAGTGTGTATGCAGTTACCCTAAGGAGAAGTAATAGTTTTGTACCGTCGTCACCATCATCGTCACCGTCACCGTCACCATCATCATCACCACAGTCGTCACCGTCACCATCATCGTCACCACAGTCGTCACCGTCACCATCATCGTCACCACAGTCGTCACCATCATCACCATCATCGTCACCATCATCGTCGCCATCATCACCATCATCGTCACCACCATCATCACCACCGTCACCATCATCATCACCGTCGTCACATCATCATCAGCACAATAGTACTACAAAATGTGATTATGTTCTAAATCCATGCCTACTAACTTTTTTTTAATCAACATTAAGGAATTATTGACTTAAATTAAGCTCCTATGTATTACTGAAAAGTTATTTGTAAGTTTCAAATGTACTAAGATATTTAAACTAGATGAAAATACTTGGTAAGATTGTGGTTTTTCAGTGTAATGATCAAGTTTCTACCTGCTTCCTCTCACTTGAGTTTTGTTGCTGCACAAATTTCCCGTTTCCTCTCCGAGAATGCTCCCATCAGACAAACCCGTCGGTGTTTTCACTGTGGAACGAAAAGCGGCAGGAAGGTTTTACTTTTAAACGACCGTCATTAAAACCTCCGACTGGGGAAAAGAAGCAGTGAAGGATCCGCCGGGACTTTCCTGCCGAGCGTCTCAATAAAACTTCATCAAAGGAGCGGAGAGGAACCGCTTCATGGCAACGAGGCTGGAAGGAAACCAGTCGCTCCCCCGCCGCCGTCCCTCAGCAGGGGGTCTGAGGCGATGTGAGAAACTGACGGCTACGCTCCGGCTCCTCTGGGTTTACGCTCTGGACCGGTTCATGATCCGGTCCACACCTACAGTGTTTTCTGCTGGACGTTTTCAGCTCATAATCGGTCAGAAACGTTCGACTTTAACTGATCAAAAGCTTCAATCTGTGAGTTTTATCATCAGTTAAAACATCGAAGATCCTCCAGCCGAGTCGAAGATCAGTCTTAATAAAACTCTGCAGATATTTGATTTGATGCTCAATGTCTGTAAGAAAAAATTCTGCTGATATTTCTGAACTGAATCCCAAATTATGGAGCAAATAAAACTAAATTATGTTTTTTGTAATTTCAAAGAAAAATGTGTAAAATTTTTATTCAGGCTTTCAGTTTGTTTAAAATCTACCACCTTAAGCTTCATATGAAACAATATGTTAGAACATAGTTAATCCTGAAAAATACTCTACAGCATCAAACTCTAGTTTAGCTGCTGCTTGCTGAAACTCTAAACTTGTTAATTTGCTGAAATTTTAAAGCTGAATTCCTACAAAGTATGGAATTATTTGGATTAATGTGGAAAAAGTAAATAAGAGCATTAATAAATATTAGTATTTCTTATTTTACGGGTTGGAAAAGCTGCACAGTTGAGTCTGAAACGGACATAAAAACGAGCAGGAATCCTGTTTATTTATAACTTGTGTACAAAGACAGATGAATAACTAGAATAACTTCAGTTTTCTTTAAAAACACAGAATGTCTGGTAGATTTGGGAGAAAACGCCTCCTGTTGTGAAGTGGCTTAAAGCCCAACGATGATCAGAAATACATCGACAGAGGAAAGATTTCTGTTTTTATTCTGTCTGTTTTTTCTTCAAAAACGTTAAACAGCAACAATGTAACATAAATTATTGTTTCAGGAGGCATGCTATTTATTAATGAAAGGAAATGAAGATGCCAGCTCCAGTCAGATGACGACCAGCACGGTTTACACACCTTTTAATTACTTTTAGTTGAATTTGGACACAATGTTCACAGCAACACAAGCTGCTGCTAAGATCTTTGTTCCTGATAAACACTAAGAATAAGAATTTGATGTGTTTTATCTTCGTTTTTCCTCTGGCTGCTGGTATTTTCTCTACAGTTTTTGCAACTCGGTGATGCAAAAAATGCATCACTGAGTTTTTGCAGAAACTCAGTGATGCATTTTTTTCATGAACTGCTGTTGAGCGCAGCTTTAGTTGAAAGGTAATGTGCTGTGACTGGAGCTGGTTTCTGCTCACCTGTTGATGCGTCGGTGACACGTAGGGGGCGCTGCTGGGGGCCTACAGGTGAGCTTCACCTGCAGCAAAGTGTCTGAGTGAGGAAAACAAACCCGAGTTGCTGGATATGATTTTTATTTCTCTGTATGAATCTGTGTGAGTGACTCGATTTTGAATTATTTAAATTCTTCCATCTTTTTTGGTGCTTCTTTTTCTCGCCTGTTTGTAATGTTGATAATCCACGTGGTGCCAAAAATATCTGTGATCCTCTTTATTTTTCATTTTAAATCTTGTTTTTAAATGTTTGGGGTTTTGTCTCCTTTTTATTCATTTGTGTTTCTGTATGAATGTTTACTTTTTTCTATCAGTCTTTTTCTCTTTTTTTTTTTTTTAATTCACAAATGAAAATAAAATGTATCTTAAAACTGAAGCTTGAGCGTTGGAGGGAACGTCCGTCATTTGTTGAGGCACCATTAGCAAAAAACTTATTCCCTTTGGGAGGCTGGAAGGATATTTGCTCTTATTTTACTTTTGGACAGTTATGATGCGTAACCGTGGCAACAAGATGTTGTTTTTTACCACTGATGGGAGCTGATTAGCGTCTCAAAAGCTCACATAGCATCTGCTCTGTCCCCATGATTCCAGAGGAGTTAAGACGGCGTCGGTGTAAGGATCAGATCCCCTACTCCAGCATCTTTCTAACCATTTGACAATTTTACGAGGAGCAGCAAAAGCAAATGAGCTGGATTAGCTGAGCTGCTAATAAAACTGAGCTTTTAGCATGTATTGACAGTCATGAAACTAGCTGCGTTTTGATTGCAAATGTTTGCCAAACTTTGCAATTGCGATGTTTCCATTTGTAGAAGAAATGCAATTAAAATCACAGGTTAATAAAAAAAAAACAAAAAAAAAAACATGGCGGGCCATCACCCTCCTACCACTTCCTGTTGTTCTCTTCCTATTTTCCACCAGTAGCAACATCCGGTTGTGGATCAAACAGACGCTGAGACTGAAATGGAAATAAAAAAAAAACCTTTCAGAAAACACAAAGAGACGATTTAACCAACTTGTCCTGAACAGCTTCGTCTCTGTAGCCACTCTGCCGTCACCGAAGCTTGGATTTAATGAAACAGCCTCCATTTTACCCCGACGGCCGACGCTTTGTCACGTCAATGAATGAAAGTGTCGTAAACAGACGGCAGCTGCCTCCTTACATCCAACAGCAGATCCAGTCAATCCCTGCTTTGTAATTACAGGCGCCTCTAAACGCGGCAGCGTGACTTTCTGTATCCTGCTGAACGTTCCCGCTCTGCTGAACGTTCCCGCTCTGCTGAACGTTCCCGCTCTGCTGAACGTTCCCGCTCTGCTGAACGTTCCCGCTCTGCTGAACGTTCCCGCTCTGCTGAACGTTCCCGCTCTGCTGAACGTTCCCGCTCTGCTGAACGTTCCCGCTCTGGCTGCTTTCCAAACCAGACGAGTCCATGAATCAAACCCAGAACTTTGTGGTTTTTCAGCAACGTTTCGACCCCATTTCCACTCTGACGCTGGCAGGTAATTGGCTAAATCTCTTGCTCACCTCAATCTTCCTAGAAGCACGGTGCTGGTGGGTTTTTCTTTTTTTATTTATTAACACATGAGATTTCTGTTTTTATTATCCAACCGAAGCTTCCTCTCTGAGTTTCAATCCGGTGTAATTTAATTTACCTTCTGGCCGTTTTATGCATGTAGGGATTGTCTGGATGTTTGTGGGCAGAACTTTAACTGGGAAAACAAACTTAATTAATTCATGTTTACCTGCCGGATTGTTTAAGGGCTTTGGAAGAGCTGCAAATATTTAATCACCTGGAGGGAAATTTCGCTTGTTTTTTTTTAAATCAGGAGGCTTCATCAGAACTAATCGGAGCTGAAAGCTGCGATTCTGGTTCCAGAAGCTAAACGAAACCAGGTTTACAGCAGGTATAGAGCCATTAGTTAACTGTTGTGAAATTGGTTCAGTTCCACAATGTTTTAGCGACGTTTTCACTGCACAATTTGACTTTTCGAAAATAAATCCCGTTAATGGAAACACGCCAATTTGGAAAAACTCCTCGGTATCAAAACTGAAGGAAAACATAAAGTGACATGAACAGTTTTACTGTAATGCTGGCTCTGATTGGTTGGCTCAGGGAGGAAGTGAAGGAGACACATTATCTGTGTCATACACTGTAAAAACACTAAATCTTACCAAGTGTTTCTGGTCCAGTTTCCAGTGCAAATTCCTTAGCACACTTGAAAATAAGACAAAATGAACTTATAAGTGACTTTTCACTGTCGCAACACAGTAAAACACATTTTTTTAAAAATAAAAGTTCAGTTTAATATATTCTTATATCCAGTTTAATTAACTTAAAAATGGAACATTAAACTAAAATCTCTGTCAGTGCAGCGTCTCCTGCTCCACAGAGGAGCTTCGTCCTTGTGAGGACGCCGGTAACGGTACCGTCTGCAGTCGGATCCATTCTGGGCCGCAGCTTTATCGCCGGATTTATTTACTGTGGCTGCTGGCTGGAGACCTGCGCTGCCCGCCGGTGATCCCGGCGCTGGGGGTGGTGATGACTCCATAAAGCGGCTTTATTAAGTGTCAGCGGCAGAGAAGCCGAGTCCTGTTTCTGGGCTCTCGGCGCTCATTAACGGGTCGCATGTTCCTCCGCCGTGCTGTGGCTGAAAGGTTTGCTTCACCTTGCTTGCTAATGGGAGCCGGTGAGCAGACGACAAGATAAGACAGGAAGGCATTAAAGCAGAGCCAGCGGTTGTTTACCGCCTGTTTGGAGAGAAAAGAGGCATTGAAGGTAGAAATGTGCCAGCGCTGCCTGTCTGCTCATCGCTCACCTGCTGGAGGTTTTCTGTGCGTTTGGAAGGCATCAGCAGCCAGGTGTCGCCTCATCTTCTCGTGACAGATGGTTTTCTTTTAATTCCAGACAGATGCGGCTCGTTTTTAATAACCAAAGCGTCATTAGCACCAACGGGGCTTAGCAGACGTCTCGGGGAGAGATCAGGGTCACAGGAGTGCGGAGGCCAAAACCAAACCGAGTTATTAGTGCAGCACGTTTCAGCGCCAAGGCGGCTCAAAGAGCTGAGCATCATAAACCTCAGACGGGTTCTGATGGCACATTTTACTGGGTGATAAACCGTCACACAGGTTTTTGTGAGAAACCATAATATTGTTGTTCTGAGACCATTTTAAAGGAACATAATGGAAGAACACTTCCAACAGAAGATGGGGAATCTGGAAGTTTGTTCCAGATTTGTGGTGCATAGAAGCTGAATGCTGCTTCTCTATGTTTGGTTCTGGTTCTGTGGATCCAGAACCAGAACCAGAGGACCTGAGAGGAAGGCTGAAACAGCAACAGCAGACCTTTAATGTATTTTGGTGCTAAACCGTTCAGCGATTTATAAATTAGCAGAAGTAAAACTAATCTCTACATTTCTGAGTATTTCTACCAATTTTTGACCTTTTTGAGCTCCAGAATTTCTTGTTTTTTTGGCTGAATTTTGTTTTTACCTACCACGGCCCTAATAGGAATATTTAATTAGTCCTTTGATCGACAACACAGGAAAAACAAAAGGATTTCAGAAAAAACCTGAGGCTGAGCTCCAGACCTGCTGTGTGAAGGCTGACAGGTTTTCTGTTGCTTCCATATCGCTGTCGGATTTTAATCTCCTTAAAAACAAGCATTTTATAAAAACCACTCTGCTGCTCTAAAAGATCTACGCTGGTGAATTTATCCTGCAGTTCCTGCTTCTCTTCTCATGCATAGTTTCATTTCTTTGCTCGTTTTGCATGAAGCAGTTTTTTTACTCTCCAATCTGAAACATCAGCGGATGGTTTGAATATTCTCGCTGCGCCTGTCTGGGTGTCAGTGCTTGATTTATAACCATTACTGCCAGCATGCAGACGAACGCAGCCGTCGTGTTTACAGTCGGTAGCAACACGGCTCCGTGTTTGACCCCACCGGCTCTGCGGTCATTCTGCAATCCAACACTCCAACACATGAACTTCTTTCGGATTTCATTTCCTTTTCCTTAAAGGGGAAAAAATGAGACATTTGTTTGGTGTCACGTGATTGTCTGAAAAGCTGCTTTACAGGCTTTTTCCTCCCAGTGGGAATCACTAATCCCTGCTTCGTTCACTTGTTTGAATTGACAGCCTCCGGGCGGAGCTTTTGGTAAAAACTCTAGTTTCAGTATCAGCCTCCAAAATCCCACGTTGGTCTAATCTTAATCCACTCAGTGTTGCATGCAGCGACCCTCGGGAGTCATGTCAGTTCACATTCTTAATGTGAGAAGGAAATGACCAATATTGGGTTGTAAACATGGATAAATGATGTATTTTCTCTCAGGCAGAGACCCAGAAAGCATTTTTGTTTCTGCAGGACGCCGTTTTCTGCTGCTGGGTCAACAACGGTCTGACCGCCGCCAGCAGAAAGCGTCACGCCAGCCTCGCCTTCCAGCTCCGGTTCATCATCTCAGTTTGAACAGTAAAATCAATAAGACCAGTCGTGTTGAGCAATAAATCAAATGATCACATGATAAATTAAAAGGAGCTTCGTTATGTGGATGATTGTCTCGTTTCTGTTTTGCTTCCAAAGACCAGTAGACCAGATTAAAACCAGTAGACAGGTTTTAATCTGGTCTACTGGTCTCGACTAGCAGCTTGTTGAAGGGCAACTTTGTTTACAGAGACGTCAATGTTCAATATATTTGTTGTTTTGTTGATTTATTTTGGATATTTCCAGTTCCAAAGCCGAATATTCGTTAGAAATTTGACCTTCGAGATGCCCAAATGGTCTCAAACCATCGATACCATTGTTTCTTCTGGGACAGTTTATCGAAGTTGACGGGTTTCTGGGTGGCTGGTTTCTAATCCAATGAGTGATTGTTGGAACTGATTTGATTTGCAGGTTTCAACAAGTTAAATTTAAGACTTTGTAAAACCATTAATGACATCTTGAATGAAATTTAAGGCCAAAAACCTTCTGAATGTAAAGAATGGCTCGGGGATCTTCCTGCATTACAATGAACCATAACAAAAGCAAGTTTTCCCCTGATGCTAACTGGGGCTAACAGCTTCAGCACAGCTTTAACGCGACAATCCAGCGTCCAATCAGATCGGTTTATGAAGCAGGAATTAACCCCTCGTGCGCTGAGAGAAGCTGCTTCATCGCTGTCGTTACACCATGTAGCTTGTGCGTCAGATTTACTGGCGTACCAGAAACGTAACACAAAGGTTCCAGCTCAGGACTTTTCTGCCATAAAAGAAAGAAAAATGTAATAATTTAGTCACAATTCCTACTTTCTAAGTCATAATGGAGACATTCAACCTACATAATTCTGAGATATTATGCTTATGAACTTCCTTTGAGAAATAAAATGACTTTTTATCTCATAGTCATGACTTTGACAGTTGAAATTATGACTTTTAATCTTGAAAATATGACTTCCTGTTGGTTTTCCTATTTTTGCTTTCATGGCAGTGATGGGCTTCCATCTCCGGTTCATCGTCTCAGTTTGAACCGATTCAACTAGATTCATGATGGATTCCTCACACCTACATTTACTTGTATGTTTACCTTTTCAGTTTATTTATTTTTTCTGTGTTTTTTATTATTATTATTATTATTATTATTATTATTTTAATTGTGGACTATTTATTCATTAATGTAAATACTAAATATTATTGTTGTTTTTTCCTTCATCTGTAGTTTCCAGATGACTTCTACCAGAGTTAAACATAAATAAGATGTAAAACATGAACTGGAGCAAAAATGTACTTCTGTGTTTGTTTGTATAGTTTTAACTTTTTATTTATTGGAAAATAAATAAAAAGTTTAACAAAAGGGAAACAGAGCAGATCTTCTTCAGTTTTTAACAGCAGCATGTGCAGGAAAGCAGGCTGCAGGAATCCTTTGGTTTGCTTCAGGATTCGTCCCGTTTCCTCGTTAGTCGTAGTCGGAGGCCAGCGGAGTTGAGGGATGACGGGTTTACCTGGTTCGCCGGAGCCCAGGTGGTTCCACCGATCGCCGTGACGGGTCGGTTTATCTCCCGCGCCTCCTGGGGGGCTGAAGGTCGGCCAGCAGCGCTTCCCATCCTTGGAGTTTGAGTTTTCTCCAGACTCTTTGAAGCTTTCTACACTTTTATCTCCAGACAGACCAGAGGAGTCCGACTTTTAGTCACATGGGCCAAAATGGCCGAATGTGAAGGACCCGTTACTTTCCTGAAAGTTGCAGGAAAGTCACTAAAACTTTGCTACAAATGACAGGAAAGGTTTTCTCATTTTGGGGGGGATTACGTTCCAGAACCTTCGTTCTTTTCCTCAGGCTTGCAGAATTTTTCCAGAAGTTGTTTGTTTCGTAGGAACAGAAACTTTACTCACTCAGTTAAAATAAGTTGTTTTTTTTTTTCCATAAAGCTGCAGGAAACTCTCCCTGAATTTACAGCTGACCCGCTGGAAGTTTAGTTTTCCAGATCCTTCAGGTTTTTCTATTTCCTGAAACTTTATTTTGTCTTTTTCTCTCCAGAACCTGCAAACTAATTTACTCAAACTCCAAGAAATTACAGGGTTTTGCTGAAAGTCTTTGGATTATGTTTTGAAAACTAAAGCTTTAACCAGACTACGGTTCCAGGAGTTAAAGTAATCCAGTTCAGGTAAATACAGGCCGTCTTCTTTAACATTTGCAGTAAAACTTCAGTTTTCCTTTCAGCTAGAGCCCGACACTGTTAAACGAATCCAGAAACAGATTTCCATGATCTTACAGTCTGAATGTTATGTTTAACATTACTTACATTTTTTAGCTTCTTTTCTTCACCTAAATTTATTGTTTATTTCAGCCTTAAAGGTTCATCTGGATTCAAAAAGTTGGATTTTTAAGAGATTAACCCCAGGAAGCAGAATAGTCGTAAAGTTTGAGTCGGTTTCTCTGGGGTGAAATCAGCAGCACCGGGGGAAGCTGCAGGCCTGTTAACCAGGTTAAATATCTAATATTTAACTGCCCTCCATGGGCAACAGAGGAATCATAATTCCTAATAAGGGAATCTAAAGTCAACTGTTCAGTTTGGTGGCAAAAAGAACCAATAAATTTATATTTAACCATTAAATTATTCTCACCTGACTTGAAATTGGTCATTTCTAAGTTATTTGCATTTAATTTTATAGTTGTTCCAATTTTAAGATGCCATTTTTAATCTTTATTTATTTTCCGCAATGCCTGAAAACCTAATATTTACTTCTCTCGCTGGATTCATGTTGTAACTCTCAGGAGCATTTGCAGCTAACGAAAGCCGAAATGTCAGACTGATAAAAATGTTTTAATTTGAAGGTATCGTGTTGCAGCCTTTAGGGGCGATCGCCGACACCAACGCCCCGCACATGCAGGGTCAGAAACAGAAGGTCACAGGCTGTTATATTCATGAGGAAGTTGAGTGGAAGGAAAAAGTGTGGCAGAAAAAAAAAACAACAAAAGACTATGGAGTCAGAGTTTAAAGAACCATCACACACTGTAACTGTCTCCAACGATCACAGACAGTTTCTGTTTCATTCTTTTGACTTTGAACATTTTGAGACTGAAGAGTTACTGAGATAAAAACTAAACGTAAAAAAAAAAAAAAACTTAGAAGAAAGAATAAAGGAACGGAGCCTTTTTAGGACTGCTCTGCTTTTCTAATCCTGTTATCGATGCTTCTTCTAAACTGTCATTGTAAACCCAGGGATTAAAGGTGGCGTTCCTCAAGGCTCCATTCTTGGATCCCATCAATTCATCCACATCTTTCACCAAAATCTGCCTACATTTTCTCAAAGAGCGACCAGAGTAAAGCCTTGCTGGATGTTTTCGTCTTATTTTCCGTAGGGTATCGTAACGAGCCGCTGCCCAGGTGTAATTCTCAGTCCACAGTCGGGTTTCTGCTCCCGAACTGCAGTTCACCTCTGAGTCTAAGGAAGATATGATGTGCATACCGTCATAAATCCTCTTAATATTGCAGGACAGCTCTGTTAAAACGACCCTGCAGTCAATGTCAGCGAGGGACGTTGAGGTTTCTCATCGACCGCGGCGGCCTCGTGTCAAACCCGCCTGCCGTCCCACCGCGGCTGTTTCTGCCTCATCGCTCCGTGGCGCCTAAGCTGCTGTCACTTCCTCCATTTTGTATTCAGGTGGTGAATCCTAATGAGGCACGTGGAGGTGACTCTGCAGCCGCCTCTGCTCTGCTGTCTGACCGCATCAATCCTCGCTTTGTCAGCGGATCCTCGGCGGGCTGGCCCCGTCTGGAAGGAGGGCAGTCGCTCCAAACCCACAGAAACATCCAATTTAATGTGGCGAAAAGATTTAAACCACTTTTCACAACAAAAACAAAGTTTAAGAATGTTTTCAGCATTTCCAAAAGAAGCGCATTTTTCTGCCGTTTGGCTTTTGGCTACAATGATTCTCGATGTTTTGTCACACGCTGAAATCCATCCATCCACTTTGTGTTGAAATTATTATAGCATTTAATGTCGATATAAAGGCCTGCCACAATATCAAATTTTGTTGGACGATAAATTGTCCCAGAAGTTACTGCGATAAACTATAATGTTGTTTTTAAATAATTTTCAAGTAATAAAATGGGAATGGCATAAAAACACATTCTCAAATATCTATAAATAAATATAATGCGGTAGAGAAAGTTCTCTCTGAGCCCACAGATCTCGTCAGCAAAAAGAACAATTGGCCATTTTGTACGTTTTCCAGTTTGTTAACAAATCGCTGGATCAATGCCAGTATGCAGAGCAAACTGGACTAGAGTGTTACTGGAAGGTTCCTGGCTCAGGATCCCAGAAGTTGTTGAATCGTCGTCAGCCTCTCCGTTAGGAGCCGGTCCGATCCAAACAGCAGGTCAAACCCGGGGAAATGTTTTTCCCCAGTGGAAATCTCCGTCGTCAGGCTTGGGAAACGATGGTCAAATTCCATATTTACTGGACGCTGTGTTAGTCTGGCTAAGCTCATGTGGTAGAAACATGTGAGAAGTGTGAGGGAGATTCCAGCAGCCCCTCATTGTTCTGCCTGCAGCGCCGCCTCTCTGATTCCCTGACCGCTGGATTTGTGTTGGGAAACTCGCTGTTCAAACTGTAAATCCGTGTTTACGGGAAAGAACTTCCTCAGTAACAGAGAAGCGACAGTCTTGTCTCTGCGACGGTCGGCAGAATCGCACATCCAGCGATTCCAAATCCAACTACTGACCTTCCTGGAAAAGTGGGAATCAGCTGCGATTCTGAGACAATCAGTCATTTTTACAGGTCTGTTGTCAGCAGCTGCTGAAAGTAACTAAAAAAGTAACTTGTAATCCAGGTTGGTTACATTCCTAATCAGTAATCTGACTAAGTTACTTTTCTAAGGAGTAATCACTAATCCAATTAAAGTTACTTTTTCAAAGTAACTACGCCGTCGTTTCCTCGTCGTCTCGTTCATGGAGAGGATGAGGAAATGTTTTAAACAGAAATGTTGGCATCATTGATATTCCTCTCGTGGTTCATCCACCCGTTTCCTCTCTGCATCCATCCAGATCTGGATTCATCCACATGCTTGACTGACCTGCAGCTCGTCCCAGTCTGCTTGATCCTCCGTCCAACATATCTGGACGTTCCAGACGTCCCCTAAGCAGTTAGATACAGAAGAATGTAGTTTTGTAAACGTACAGAAAGATTTTACAGGAACTTAGGAAAACGAGCATGTTTGGGGTGGCGTTTGATGCTGCTGTGAATTTGCATGTTTTCCCCCAGTTAAAGCCGTATTTTATGGACTTTTTGTTATTTATTTTTTCACAAGTTCAAATCCAGTTTGTTGCTGCAGCTTTGCAGCATCATTTGGGATTCAGATCCTTCCTGCTACATCTTCTGAAACACATTGGAACATTGCAATGTCTTTTCAACACTGTGACGTTTTATCTCACATTGTGACAATTTTCAATATTGACTTTATTTCTAATGTTGTCATTCTCCTTATTCCTCAACATTTTGACAAAAACAAGAAGCAAGAAGTTATGTTTAAACTGTGCATGTGGAGATGAGGCTGAGCTCATGAAAGAGGTTTAAATCTAAATATTTCAGAATAATTTAAAGGGTCAGAATATAAATATGTAATCATCACATTCTCGGCTCCACATCCTGTGATTTTAAAACCTACCCAGGGCTGTAAACACCATGTTTACAGTACGAAGCTGAAGAAACAGACCTGGCTTAATCGTTACGTCAGTCACATTTCTGTCAGGGCTGCACATTCCCGGCCCGGGGTCTTTCTGCATGGAGTTTGCATGTTCTCCCTGTGCAGGGTGGGTTCTCTCCGGGTTCTCCGGCTTCCTCCCACAGTCTCTAAATTCTCCCTAGGTGTGTGTGTGTGTAAGGTTGTGTGTCCTGTCTGGTGACCTGTCCAGGTGACCCCGCCTCTCGCCCGGGACGTCAGCTGGAGAGGCAGCAGCTCCACTAGAGACAAGGTGTTAGAAAATGGATGGATGGACATTCCTGTCAGTCTTAAAAAAATCTCTTTACTTTTGTTAAAACTGATTTCCATGAATGTCAAATTGCCTTTTCTTCTCCAACAGAGAGGGAAAACACAAACAGGGAATTACAAGGGTAAAAAAAAATAACATCCTTTTCTGGGTTTTATTCTGGACAAAACTGAAGCTGGAATCATGCAAAGTTTTTCACGTTTCCATCTAATGAAGCGATTTATCCTTCCAGCAGCTGAAGTCGGCCCCTGTTGAACATCTGTTCCTCTGGTTTCCTCGGTCAAGTCCTCGTTTCACAGATCCGTCATTAATTTCCTCCTTTCTTCCATCTTCGCCGCCTTGTCCTTGGTCGAGGTCAGTCCTGCCGGTGCTTGTGCAGAGTCCAAATTGATAACAGGCTTTAGATGTCGTTTTTAATTAGTCTCCAGGTGCCTTGTTTTTTATCCCGGCCCGGTGTCGGCTCTCTCCACGGCTGCGCTCCATTACTGCCGGCCTTGGCCTCCGGTTTCAGTGCCGCCCGGCCGGTCAGGCGGACCGGCCGGGACAGACAAACCCGGCGAGGTTTTAATGAACTTCATGGCTTTTTTTTACGACTCGTTTATTAAATGTTGATGCTTTCGCTCACTTCACCTGTTTGGAGGAAACATGTCACCATAAATCCCAATAATGAGCTGATTTTTGGTTTCATCAAGTCAAACCAAGAAGTTTTTTCTCAACCAAGCTTTGTTTTAATCAATAAGTGGGCCTGTTGCAATAAGCAATAAATCAATTAATTGTTGGAGAGATGAAAACCAGCTCAATAATTTCCATTTGTATGGCTTATTTTTCTTCTATTCTCTCTTTTTCTACCAAAAACTGGATGATAAAAGTCTTCAGTCTCCTGCTTTGGTCTCAACTACACAGTTTTGTTTCCAGAGACGTCATAATTCACTTTACATTGGATATTTAAAATCTCTTCCAGTACCGGTATTAGATATTAATTAGAGTTTAAAGTGTATTGATCTTTGAAAAATGTGTTCTTGCAGCTTGAAAATGACCTCAAGGCAACATCATCGTTTATCGCAATAACTTCTGGGACAAATTATTGTCCAGTAAAATTTGTTATTGTGACAGATCTAATGAGAAGATGACACCAACTCCATCACCAGCAGGGAATCCTGCTGGAAAGACAAAATAAAACCTCAGGAAAAGTGAAATATCACCGTAATATCGCGTCCATTCAGCTCTCCACGCCGACCCGGGCCTCTCGTTTGTCCCTTTGATTAACAGTGATGCCCCGGCCGTTCCAGTAATCGTCTGCAAGCTTCCCAATAGATGTGTTTATTGCTGGTATTTACAGAGACATGGCACAACATCCCTCCCCTTGAATGTTTGTCCTGCCTCTGGATCCGTCCGTAGATTTACTCTCCTGTCGTTTCCGTCGTAGACGAGCAGCGCTGCTGTCATTCCCGTGAGAGTTTGGTGCTTAAATCTCTGCTAATGCGTGCTGGCATGGTTTTTTTCTCTGTGTGTGGGCAGTGAGCACTGGATGCTGGACGTCCTCTGGATCCGCTCTGTTCCGTCATGATGGATCCTGGATGGAGCCATGAAAGTGAGAAGCGGCGCTGAAAGGTTGGATGGTTGGGAGAGAAATGTGGAAACACTGAACCCAGCGGCTAATCCACACGTAGCCGCCGCATATCTGGGAAAACAAATACATTTTTATGCGTTTTGGCCTTTCATCCAATGAAAATCATTTATAAAAATTGCAACCCGAGTGGAAATTTGGATTCTGTGCATCACAACAAATATTGGACCAATATATCCTTGCTTTGACAGGATTCCCATCAATATCATCTTATATTTTGATAACTTTGTGCTCCTTAACATATCCATCCACACAAGTGAACCTCCTTGATTCCTAACAGGAAGTTATGCTTGTTTTGAATTAACCTGATTGGCTGACGGAGGCTTATAATTTAACAGAAATACAGAAAAGATGTAACTTGCTGATGAAGCTACTTAATCTGCACCATAATCTTCCTCCAATTGAAAAAAAAAACCCCGAAGATGTTTCACTCCATATCCGAAGCAAAAATTAATCCAGGTTAGTTTCTTTTGAATCCATATAACTGATAAAAAGCAGATCTGATTCATTTGGTCTCTGCTGTAGAGCTCGGTGTGATTTCACTTCCTCTCTGATATTAAAGCCTGTTTGTGTCCCTCCGCTCCGACTGTGAGCAGAATATTAATCCAGGTCATCAGGCTCCCAATCCGATGGCCACACCGTAAATCCACCGCCTCGTTCTGCCGCAGGTCATTAGCGCTGCTCCTTACAGCTCGTAGCGCCGCTAAGTGACCAGAGTCGTTTGGAAATGACGCTAACTTCTTTCCCGTTTACCTTTTAGCTTCAGGGCAGCGAGGGAAACTCAGCAGAGACGAGAAGAAACTTTAAGAAACCAGAACTAGTGAAACCAACAAACCGCACAGAAGCTCAGCCTGAAATTAGCCTGTGATGCTAAGTGGGATTCATTATGTCCAAGTTATTATCAGCTGCATCAACCCTAATGACACGAATGTGCGTTTGGACCGCAGTAATTATGGGATATTTGGGGAAGAAGAGATCACAGCTGAAATATGTCGTCAAGCTGGAGCCTGCTGAATGAAAAAACTTCATCTGGACGATAAAATGTCCCGGAAATTATTACCATAAGCAACAATATTGCTATTTTGAGACAATTTTCAGCTAATTTAATAATGATAATGGCTTATTAAAGACAGCGCACCCAATTATAGTTGAAATAAAACCCTTACATTTCTAAAAACATTTAGCACTGGAACTGGAAAACATTGTAAGAATAATTAAAATGGATTAAGGAGACTTGATAACCAAAATAGCATTTATCAGTCAGCACTGACAGGGAAAACAGGCTAAAGTGGCAGGAAGTGCAAACTAACTACTCCTGGGCGTCAAAAGTTTTTTCAGTTAAAGTGGAGTATCTCTTTAAGGATTGTTGTCCCAATTATTTTAATTGAATTAACTGATTGCTTGTTGCCACATGCTGTTAAAATGCAATAGTTACTGAACACAGAGATATCCCTGAAATCTGTAGCTGTTGACTCTGATGTGATGAAGTTTTTATAGAAACTAAACAATAACATCATTTCCCAGACCCTGAAGCCACACTGGAAGAGAGAACTGCTGTTTGTGCAGAAAATGGGATTTTGATTTGATGAAACTTCCTGCAGATCAAACAGCAACTGATGCAAGAGTCTGTCTAAATAACAATCCAACTTGTTGTTCCCCTCTTCTTCGTGCGCTTTGGGATTTGTTTCTGGCCAGAGCG
Source organism: Girardinus metallicus (assembly GCA_903067095.1). NCBI lineage: Eukaryota > Metazoa > Chordata > Actinopteri > Cyprinodontiformes > Poeciliidae > Girardinus > Girardinus metallicus. The sequence goes on from CAEGAE010053510.1 coordinate 33,714, forward strand.
ACTCTGCAGCTCCTCTGGTTTCCTTTCAGTCGGAGTGAAACGGCGCCTGGTGCTTTGGGAGGAAAGCCGGAGCGGAGAGCAGACAGACGGCAGCTCCGTCCTGCATGCTCTCTACTGGGAGGCCTGCTGCTAATTGTGTAGGATGAAGAAGATTGTTTGAGCCATAAGGAAGGAGCGGTTTGTTAACCCGGAGGCCGGACTGCACAGTGGGAATTTGTCTTGCATAAAAAAGTCCTTCAGTTAAAACTGATTGTAGTTGTTCTTAGTTTTCACGTCTGCTTAATCAAGCTTCCAAAGATTCGACCTGCAGGACGATGTTGGATCCTGGGAGAGAAGCCATGAAAGATCACTGCTGAAGAACATGGCTGTATTCATGCATATTAATGCTGGAAAACTTAGTGGAAGGAAAAAGTGTGGTAGAAAAAGGAGCAGAAGTAACATGGAAATTCACAAGGAGCGGATTTAAAGCTTCAGAATCCACCACATTTGACTAGACCTGTTGCAAAGAGCAATAAATCAATTAATCACATGATAAAAAAACAAAACAAAGTGAATAGTTTCTATTTGCATGATTTATAGTTTTTATCTTTCTGCCTAAAACTGGATGATAAAAGCCTCCAGTCTGGTGTTTTGGTCTCAACTAGCTCTTTGTTTACATTTTGTTTATAATTCATTTTATTTGTTGTTTCTGTTGTTTTGTTTATTTATTTTGGGTATTTAAAATGTCTGCAAATGTTAAATTAGAATTTAAACTCTATTGATCTTTGAGAATGTGCTCTTGCTTTATTATATTACTACCACCATGTTACTCTAACGTAAAAATATTATCGCTTATCGCAATTAGTCTTTGTACAATTGATCCTCCAGCAAAATTTGTCATAACAATACCATTATATTACTTTAAAATAGTATCAAAAACAACAATATTATCATTTATTTGTATAATATTATACAATTTATGGTCCAATTTATTTGGCATACAGAAATCCACCCCTGCCTGATTTTACCATCTAATTATGGTCACGTTACAAACCAGGACAATCAGATTTTAAATTTAAAGAACTTGGAGCTTGTCAATGAATCGTTCTCTGACTTTTCGTCTTACAGGAGCCATTGATCCTCCATTGGTGCTTCTGGGAAAGTTTACAGTGTGAAGACATAAAACTGAAATGAGTCTTTGGCGCAGAGGGAGAGCGACTCGTTTTCAGCTGATAAAAAGGCCATTTCTTCTCTCCCCTTTTGCTTCTCTTATTTACCGTAAAGCATAAAGCGACAGAAAAATGTGTTTTTCATGAGAGCTCTGAGTCACTTTTATTGCCTGCTAGTTTAGCCATTAGTTTTTTCACTCTTACGCTCACTTTCTCCCCTCATGGCTGCACCAGTTTATCTCCAAATATTTTTCATTCTTGAAATTAAACTGGATCGATTTTGTTGTTTATCCATCCCTGTTTGTCAGGAGTAAAACTGTCTGCCTGTCCGTTCACTCTGTCTCATCTTACAGAGCATAACAGTTTATATCAACACAGCTTCGTCGTCGCCACAAAATGAAAAGTCATCTTCATCCATTTGAGAAACTGCTAAAGTTTGTTTTTTCTTTTATACGTTATTTAATCCAAGTAGTTTGATCAAGAGAAGCTGAAGACTGAAGCTCTCGAGTCAATGAGGCTGGATTCCAGAAATGTCACGAAGGCAAAGGTCAATCCTCGTTTCGGCCGGATCCAGCTGAGGTAATTGGGTGTAGAAGAAGAATTTAGTTAAGACTCCGGTTCTAATGAGACTTTCCTTCCTGCTTGTTGAGAAAAACTTTAATTTGTGGGGAAACTGTGTTTGTTAAAGCAGTTTGACATAAAACACTTTTCTAGATGTGCACGATATCTGGAAGACATTTCCGATGATTTTACTGAATATAGATCAAGTTTGTTTTAAATCAAAAATTCCTTAATTATGGTGACAAAGTTATAGTTCCACTGGCAGATTATTCAAATTATAACAAAAAAAAAAATGTCTGAGCTTTTCTAAGCCTCTGATGGATTCAGAGCAGACAGGAAATGACTAGCTACATTTACTAAATTTAACTGTTTTGACAAAAATGTACTTCTCAAGTAGTACCTTTACTACGTGAGTAGTACAAATACTATTCAAGTAGTATTTTGAGTAATTTCATTATGAAGTATTTCTACTCTTACTTGAGTAAAACTTCTTGATTTTCTTCTCACTGAATGAAAAACAAACATGTTTCAACCCAAAGCTGCACTTTTTGTTAAAGTTTCTTCAGTTTTTTGAACGAAAGAAACTGATTTGGAAATATTTTCTTCCGCCTTTTTGCTATTTTTTGTTACTTCTACGTATTATTGTCATTTTCATCCTTAAAATACCAAAATCTCCACTTAAATGTACATTTTGGTGCGTCTGGTGATGTAATTTTTAAATATTAAATGATTAATAATTTGATCAGTTACTCAGTTCTTGAGTATAGCTTTTACAAAATACGTTTTTACTCTAACTTGAGTAATTTCTTGGATGGATACTTTTTACTTTTGCTTGAGTAAATGTTGAAGTAGTGCTACTTTTATTTGAGTAAGGATTTTGGGGACTCTGCCCACTTCCGGTTCAGTCACCTGGTGACATCGTAATGTAGATCTGTGTATCATCTGCGTCGTTATGGTAGCTAATCTATTTCCTGTTATAACCTGGGACCACATGGATGTTGAATAAGAACGGTCCTAGGATTGAGCCTTGGGGTTCTCCACATGTGATTTTAAATTTAAGCATTATCTTTAAAATCAGGAGCTGTAATTTAAATTTGGCTTAGAAATGGGAACATTGTGGTCATTTCCTCCTCTGCTGTCCATCCTGTTCAGGTCGGCTTTTGTGAGGGAGAAAAAAACCCAGTAAACTTGCATTCAGCATTTAATCAAAGCAGCAGCTGTGGTTTGCATGTGGAGGGGGCGATGAGGGTCTGGCCTCCCCTTTGGGTAATAAATTTGCAGAGGCAGATGCTCAGCAGGGCACAAACGTCTGTGGCTTACAGCAGCTGCTCACAGAAACATGTATCCAGGTAAATTCTCACTCATCAGACACACATTTGACGAAACTTGTGGCTCAGATCAAAATGACATTAAAGAAACCAGCGGACGGCTGCTGGGTTTATTTGAGTCCTTGTTGTAATCTGAAGCTCTGACTTTGCATTGTTCTTGTTTCCAACATGCAGAACCTTCCCTGGTTCTTGGACAGGTGCAGACAGATGGTGCGATGTTGGCAGCCGTTCAAAAAAAAAGTTTCCTCAATGCTGGACGATGATGAATAGCAAATAAAGCATCTGCAGCAGTACAGAAAGAAAACACCGTCTCATCAAAGAGTCGCAGAGGAACAAGAAGTCAAGTCGTTTGGGTAAATGAGCAGATTTAATGAGCTGAAGCGTTTATGGGCTCACACAGGAGAACCTGTGTGCACAAGAGCGCCGGTCTGGCATTTCAGAAACGTCCCCAGGTTCACATTCATGAAGCTAAAGAAACATTTTGGTGCTTTGTTACTCCTAGGATGAATCTATCCCAGAAGTTTTTAGCATCCCACACATTACTAACGTAGGAACCAGCCTTTATTTTAAACCTACCTGTAGCGTATGGCTATAGTTTAGTATCTGAACATAATTTGCTGTTTTTCACGTGCAAAAGTTGAAATTTTTCTACAGCAAAAATACTAATTAATTACAAATTCTTAAATTCTAATTAAGTCCCTCCAATATTTTAAATATTATCACCATAAACCTAATTTCTCTGTTCTAATTAACAAAAAGTTTCTGAAAGCTGGCGTTTCTTTATGACTGCTGATTCCAGAGCTTATTTGTAAAAACCAACTGTGAAATAGTTCAGATATTAAAACACCAAAGGAACCGGTGCAGCATCAGACACCCGTTTCTTCAGGAGGACTTGTGTTTGTTCGCTGCCTGTTGTTCAGTGTGACCTCTCCTTGAAGACTGTTTTCTTTTTCCAAAGTTTTCCCAGGGGCAGTGATGTGATTTAAAGAAACTTTTGACCTTGCTTCCCAGCGACTTTGTGATGTTTCTACTTTATCTGTAAGAAATAAAAAATAAATGAAGGAAAAGAGTCAGGAGGCCAAGCAGTGAGGGAATAAATTTGTGTGCGGAGCAGGACCTGTGGGACCGGAGGTGCAGCCAAGGGCCAAAGAGTTGGAGCTGCTGTTGCTGGAAAGCAGAAACACAAACGTTGGACCTATTAAATGTCAGCATCACAATGCGGTGACTGAAGTCTGCTGCTTTTTAAAAATAGGACCTCATCTTTCTATCGGATCATTTCTGGAGTCAGAACCAACCAAACGGATCACTTAAGTTGCATTTTGGTGGCCTGCTTGCATAAAGTTTGGATTTTTCCAACTAAAACCCTAAAATGCTTTGCAACGTTAGGCGACAGGAGTCCCAGTGGACTTCCTGCTTCTTCTTAAGGAATTCATCTTAAAGCGATTGTTACCTAAAGATGCTTTAGGAGGAAACAGAGGAGCTCAATTTCTTCACAGATTATCTATGTCATAACATTCTGTCAGGACAGGAATGCAGTTTCAACAAATATGTAAAAATATATTTCTAATAAAAGTTCATAGTGTAGCTTTAATATTCATGAAAGCAGCTGAGTTTTATCACTTGGTGCATCAGTAGGCGTTAGAAGAAAAGTTGGTCATGAAGGGACAGAAACTGAAGGTAAAGTGGTGCAAACGCATGAATGATGCAAACTCCAAAACACAAACGCAACAGAAAAACGATGCAAACCAAAATGATCACCATCAAATAGAAAATGCTGTAACCACAGGACATGGAAGCAAAAGGGGAAATGCTACGAAGAGCAAAATCAACAAATCTGAAAAGCTGCAAACTTGTTCAACAAAACAGAAGTCCTCCAGACCACTAGGTGGAGTCTGGAGTACATAATCCCTTTGTAAATGTAAAAGATGTGAGGTAGACGTGCCCAGGTGACCCCGCCTCTCGCCCGGAACGACACCAGCAGCCCTACCGACCCCACTAGGGTCAAGGGTGATGGATGGATGGAAATGTGAGGTATAACACACCTTTTCTTTTTCCCTCCAACCTTCTTCTAGACATCCCACCTTTACTGAGTTGGTCGTCTCCCCCTAGTGGTTTGGAGGATTTACGTTTTGTTGAGTTTGCAGCGTTTCATACTTGCTGTTTTTTTTTCACTAATTAGCCTGTTTACTTCTTTGCTCCTATTTGCAGCTTTTTGTTTGTGATTGCAGCTGAAATGATTGTTCATTTTATGTTTTTGCTTCCTTTTTCTGAGATTGCTACGTTGTTTGTTTGCAGCATTTTTCTGTTTTTGTTTTGTTTGCATTTTTGTGTTTTGGCGTTTGCATCATTCACTTCCAAACCTAACAACAGACTCTCCACAAAATCACATTTTCTCTCTCTCTCGATAACATTCCTCTTCCTAAGTTACACTGATTTGTTGCATTTCCTCCTCTTTCTGTTTTTAAATTTGCACTTTGAACTTTGGATTCATTTCTTTTGGATGTTGTTTCTGTCTGCGATGTTTCTGAAGGACGCCATGTCGTGGCAAGGCGTGTGCACCTAATTTCCAGGCGTTCCAGTTTTTATATCCCTCACAAAAAGTGTGGAAATTGAAAGTCTCTCCAGGTGGAGGAGTGATGAAGGTCACAGTGGCTCGGCTGTCTGATATGTGGGGGTTTGTACAGGATAATTTCTTTCCAATAGGGAGGACTGAGCACATAAATGGTTTCTACTCTCTCACTGATTTCCTCTGGGGAAATTTCCACTTCAGAAAAGAGCGTCCGTAAAGGAGAACACCTCCCCCAGCTCTCGTTCTGTATATCTTCATGTCTGCTGTGGTCTGTGGGTGTCTTTCATCATATTTCTCTTTGTGTTTCACGACTGTTGCTTTTTACCAAACGTATAACATACATATTTAAGGGCTTTTTTTCTTAAATATGTCCTTTCATCTGTGCAGACTGGTCAATTTGAAGGGGAGGAGATGAATGTTTTTCCTTGTGGGTTCAGCCTTTTTCTTGCAAAGTGAAATAAAAACATCAGAAATGTTTATTTATTGCTTTAAAATGGTGCAATAAGTAGGAATGAAAAACCTTATGCTGCCTGATATTTCTAAGGATTTATATCATTAATCATTATATTATAAACTTGGAGGGCAAAAACTACGGTGGCCCTGAAGTGCAAACCACATCAACAAATCTCTAAACATACCAGGGTTAACTAAACACAACTACATACGAATGGAGGATTTAGATCCCAGTAAAAAACCTAAAACATTTCTGATTGGACGATTCCACTTTTAGCTTTAGAACTAGAAATTATTCTGTCTTCAACACATTTGTTGAAAATTTGAACGTTACTGGCAGAATTGGGTAGTAAATCGCTACATTTACTCAATTGTATTTACTTGAGTAACTTTTCTGAAAAAAATCTACTTTGAGGAGTATTTTTACTACGCTGTACTTTTTACTTGAGTAATTTTATTTTGAAGTATTTATGCTTACTTGAGTAAAATTTCTGCATTTTCTACCCACTGAATAAAAAACAAACATGTTTTAACCAAAAATTCACCAGACACACCTGCAGTTTTTATTAAAGTTTTATAAGTTTCTTTTTTTTTAATTGGAAAAAAAAAAAACCTGATTTGGAAAATTTCCTTTTGCTTGATTTTGTTATTTTCTATAACTTAATTTCATTATTGTTATTTTTGTCCTTAAAATACCAAAATCTTTACTTAACTTTATATTTTGGTCCATCTGATTATGTAATTTACAAATATGAAATGATTGATAATTTGATCATTTTTAACAAACACTTTTTTATTTTTTTTACTCTTACCTTTCTTGGACGGCTACTTTTTATCTTTATTTGAGTAAAAAAATATGCTACAGTAATGGTACTTGGATATTCTGCCCACTTCTGGCTTCTGGTGATGCAAACGTAGCTGCCGAAAGCATTACTTATGTATCTTCGTGATACAAAATTTAAAAAACAAAATTAGTGGATGAGCGCGAATCCTGCTACACACCAGTAGGTGGCGGTATTCACCCTGAAGTAGTTTACGATCAGCCATGACAGAGAGGAAGAAGAAGAAGAACGTAGCTACCGCCATCATGTCTATGGCTGCCGCTACGCTTTGAGTCGGAACAAACTCAACTGCGATGTTTTTCACAGTTTGAGCAAAACGTAGCGCGGTGAGCGTCTCCCTGCCCGTCCAAGCAAAGAGAGAAAAGCCAGAATAACTTCCGGTTCTAAAGTCAACAGTGGATTCGTCCAATCCGAGATGTTTTAGGTAACCTCTTCGTTTTGTTCTGTTTAAATATATTGTTGTTGTTTTTACTTAAAAGGCCAGCTACAATGAGCAATCAATCAATTAATTGCATGATAAATCCGGGTTCTTTCTACCAAAAAAAGTCTTCAGTCTGGTCTTAAATAGACTTTTTTTTTTTTTTTTGAAGGACAATTTTGTTGACAGAGATAACATAATTCATTTTATTTGTTGTTCCTACTGTTTTGTATTTTGGATATTTAAAATGTGTCCAAGTGTTAAATGTTCATTAGAATTTATAGTTTATCGATCTTTGAGAATGTGTTTTTGCATTAATTTTCCATTACCATCATATTACCTGAAAATGGTTTCAAAACAACATTATCGTTTGTTGCAATTTATCCTCCAGCATAATTTGTTATTGTGACGGGCCTATTAGTTAATGCTGTTGTGTTTCTTTATTAGTTGATGCGGTTTGCACTTCAGGACCACTGTAGAAAAACTGACCTAAATATGAAGGTGTTCTCATCAGGTTGTTTTGTTGTTGGGTCTCAATCTTTCCTGTTTGTAGTTATTTATGTGGCTACGTTAAAGATGGACGGACTAAGGATTTGAGCTACTTTCTAAATAGATAGTGGAAAAGAATGAAACTTTTCCACACAGATATGAAACTGTAAAAGAGAAAACACCCAAACGGTCCCAGGAGGTTGCAGTTAACGAATGTAGTCCTTAATTACACGTCAAAATGCAAACGAACATTTTGAGCACGGCCCATTAAGCTCACTTGATTTATAGACTCGATTCACAATTTTCTCGTAAAATAATTTACATTTTCAGCAACCTGTGGAGGTAAAATGCAAACATTCAGGGCGAAGCTTCCCTAACATGATGGTAAATTCATAGAAATCTGCTAAAAGCAGGTTGTCCAGTAACTGAAGGACAAAAAAGGGATTCCAGGTTTGCTTGTGCCTGAAAGCGTTCAGACGACGTTCACATATCTTCCTGGTTTGCAACCTCCAGCCGACTGTTTGCACCACAGCAGATTTATGTGACAATTTTCCCATGTCCTGCGCCGTGCTGCATTTGGCCTTGTGGAGAAAAATCAATGCCAAAAAATGATCAGGAGTCAACCATCTGTAATGTTTGCGGTGGTGAAATCTACAGCGGGGCTTCAGGATGAGTCGATTACTTGTTTCCAGACTGGAGGCTCATTAACTACGAAGAAGAAAACGCATCACGGATCAACCAACCCTGATGGGCATCTCCGTCTTCGGGGAGCAGGGAATATGCTTTATGACACTAATACTGTGACTGCATCTCCTGGCCTTGATGTAGTTTATGTTGTTGATGCAGGACGTCTGACTGATATGCCCTCAGAAGGCTGGTGTTGATTTTCTTCAAGCTTTTATTCATTCAGGGAACGTTTGTTTGTTTATCCCAATTAAACTATAATCACAGACTAAAAGAGGGAGGTTTGCATGTGTTTCTGCACTCACCTCATATGTCCGACATTTTTAACCAGGTCTGGACTTTGATTAGGTCATTGGTCTGCATAGAACTAATCATTGGAGTGGATGGAGTGGCCAAAAATGTTACAGAAATGTAAAAATTCACAAAATGACAAGAATAAAGTTGAAAGAATACAACAATAAGGTTGTAGTAATATGAGAAGAAAGTTTTACAAGAATAAAGCCAACATTTAGAGAATAAAGACATAGCATTACCAGAATAACATAACATTGTTATTATAACTTCTTTCTCGTGCCACTTTATTATAATATATTAAGCTGCTGTGGTTCTCTTTCTATCTCCTCTGAGTCAAACCAGCCAAACTCTTTGAAAAACCTGTTCCTCCTTTTGCTACACCAAAATCCACTGCACGAAACAACATAGAAAAATCTGAAGAAGACAGAGTACAACTTCTTTCTTCATAAAACAAAGATTGAGTGGTGTCAGATTTTAGTGGTTGTAGGATTTCTCTTTAGTTGAGCAATTTCTGCCACTAGCGCCAGACTAGCGGGTTTCTTTTTGTTGTATTTACCCAGGAAGCTCTGCATTATAGTCCACTTCCTGCTTTTGGAGTCGTTTCTGGTCCACTTGACATTCACATATGCATTCAAACCGTACCAGAGTTCACTTCAACCGAACCAAAGCCGAAGTTTGTAGAAAACAAAACCACAAAATGAACAAAAAGCCAAATTATCAACAATTATGTTGACTGTACTCTTTCTGGAGAAGAGCCTTTTCTCCCAGCAGCCATTTAAAATCATTACTCCATCCATCATCATCTCAACCTGCTGAACCTTTGCAGACCTGCTGGAGAGCTGCTGCTCATCTTCAGCAGGCAAAGGCCGAGAGGCGGGGAAGCCTTCGACACGTTGCCACTCCATCACAGCACGGCACGTTTATTCAACATCTTACCAACAGTCCTGTCATAAACTTAAACATCCAGCATCCCAACTGAGATTTCTCTGAGCATCTATGCAAAGCAACAGTTGATCTTCTGAAATTGATAAATCCAGATGTATTTTTTGTCCTGTATGCAGCCAAGCAGCAAACTGCCAAAGCTTCAGCTCATAATGCCACTTTGTTTAGAGCAAAGAATGGTTACTCAGCATAATGTTTTTTTCCGCAGAGATTCACTGATTGATGGGTTGCGTAAAACTTTTCTTTTATTTGAATGATGTGTGCTGAAGGGAGAACGGCTACAATGGACAAACATGTTGACTTTGGAGTTTCTTCGAGCTTGTATTGATTTTCCTGTGATTACTTACAGACTCCTCACCTTGCATACAAATCCAGCTTCCACTGTTCCACAGAAACCGGCTGAAGAAAAGGAAAATGAATGACTGGCTAAATGAATCTTGTCCTTTTTTTTTCCCAAGCCTGACCTTGACTGTGTGTTTTTACAATGGAGGGAAATGATTTCCGTAATGATCCGGCTTGTCCCTCTTTCAGCCGGTTCTCCCGAAGGCATGGGGGAATGAAATGGAGGAGGAACTTATTAAAGCACCCTCATTGCCCTTGCACCAGCCATCAACAAAGACTAGAATAAGGACTGAAGATGAGAGGAGCCATTTGGACTATAAGAAGGCATTACCAAGAAATAGTTGACATAAATGATAATATTGTCATTTAGAGACAATTTTCAACTAATGTAATACTATCTATAATATATATCCTCTCTAAAATAAAGAAATAATTTTTAAAAAACATTTAGCACCGGAACTGAAAAACATTTTTTATATCCAAAATAAATAAAACAGCAATAAATAAAATGGATTGTGAAGACTCAATAACAAGAAAACTTCTGAGCTTGAAAAGTCAAAAATCTTTGACTTGAAAAGAAATTTCTAAAAATTTAATGTCAAAATCTGAGTTTTTTTTTTGAGCGTTTCACTTTTAAAACTCAGAAATTTTCTTACTTTTTCTTGAAAATTGTTGAGATTAACCTCAAAATTTCTGAAATCTTTTTGACCTTTTGAACTCAAAAATTTCCCATTTCTCATATAAAATTTCTGAGCTTTCTGAGTTTTTCTAGCAAATTTTTTGACTTTTCAAACTCAAAACTTTTACATTTTTCCCTGAAAATTTCCAAGATTTTGGAATTTTCTAGAAATCTTTGGAATTTTCAAATTGAAATTCTCTAATTTTTCTAGAAAATCTGACCAGTCTAAAAAACATTTCTAGCAAATTTTTGACTTTTCAATCTCAGAACCTTCCAAGTTGTTTCTAGAATATTTCTGATAGTCTAAAAAATTCAGTTTGTTTAGTGGAAATGTCCTTTTTTGTCTATTTAGGCAGCTTATTCAACGTAATGGATTCAGTTCTAGAGCAGCTCTAGTGGACGAGTGAGCGGCTCAGAAAGACATCAGCCCAGGGCGCGTGTGTCTAGTCAAAGGCTGCTCTCTTCTTTTACAGATAGAGGTTGGATCTCTGTATCAGGTCCAATAAAAACGGAAAGCATGGGGATTTACGTGCTGCTGAAACTTGTTGGTATGAATCCAAGTGGGTGATCTGCACTGCAGGCGAGCAGCTTGCATGAGTAACTCCAGTAGGAGGAGAGCAAGTAGAGGGCATAAAATCAATCATGTGTAATTGTCTTCATTCTCTTGCTTTTTGTGCTAATTGATCAAACTTTAGCTTAATTAAAGACACACCACTGTGCCTCTTTTGTCATTTTCCATGAAAAATCCACACTGATCCAGCAGAGTGGATTTAATCTATCAGATCTTTTTAAGGAAGCAGCTTCATCAGTCCCCAGATTTTTGCTCTTTTTAACATGAAAAAGTGAGACGTACAGATGGTTTCTTAATTTGATTCATTGAGCGGATAGCAAACATCATCACCATCATCACAGTGAGCAGAGGTGTTGGTGAACAGCAGGTCTCCTGTCTGAGTGGCTGATCCAGATGGCTAAATGTGATTGGAGGTGGTTGGTGATTAAAGGCTGGTGCCAGAAGTAAAGCCATACGGGCCTGGACTTTTCTATCACAGAACCATGAAGCAGATTGAAAATGCATTTTTATCCCAACATTTCCCAACACGCTGCAGAGATGCTGAATTTTCTTTATCAAAATCCTGAAGCTCGAAACGACGGAAAACGTTTCAAGCGTTCATCCTTTCGCTCTAATGCTGGAGGAAATCCAGACTGATGGCGACACGTTACCGTCTTTACAGAGCAGACGTTGAAAGATTGAACCCAAAGTGGAGTTTCCTGCACAAAACATCCAGAAATTTTGGAACTGAAAAAATATTTTAAAACTGAATTAAAAGTTTTAAACTGAAAAAATAATAAAATCTGAAACGGAAAAAAAACATTTGAATCTGAAAAGTAGTTTTTTTCAGTTTCTCCATTTTTTTTTCTTTAGTCTTAACTTTTTTTAGTTCCTATTTGTTCTTGAGTTTCAAATCTTTTGCAGTTTAATTTTTTCCAGTTCCAAGTCTTTTTTTAGTTTCAAACTATTTTTTTTGACAATTTCATGTCTTTTTTCCAATTTCAAATCTTTTTTCAGTTTCAAATCTTTCTTTTCAGTTTAATCTGTTTATTGATTTCAAACTTTTTTTCAGTTCCAGAAGTTTAAATGTTTTTTCAGTTTACATTTTCTGACTTTTGAACAAACTCTAAGACCCCAATTTAGCTCCACAGATTTAGAAAATAATTTTCCAGCATTATCAAAACTTCTCCTGCTCAGAAGAGAGAAGCAAACCATCCAAGCCACATTTAGTTCAGTAATGAACTTATGTTAACTTATCCTGCTGTCTTATTTGTGGTTTTTGGCAGTAGTAACATCCTGCTATTGATCACCCAACTTGTGTGATTAAAAAAGTGTTTCGATACGGCTGTAAAACCACTTCATCTTTGCGACTTTTTTACCATACGACATGCTTTTTTTTTTTTTAATTGCTGCGTTTCCACTAATCAAATTCATTTTTGTAATTTAAACTTGGACAGTTCTATGTTTGATGGAAACGCAGCTACTGCAGGTCCGACCACCGCCGCTGATCTGGTTGCATCATCGTTCTGGCATCATGGCCCCTCACATGTTCTCCCAGCGGCGTGTCGTGACAGTGAAGCTCCTGTCTGCTCCGCCCTGTGGGACCCTGATGATAATAAATGTGTGAAATCCAGATTGGTCATATTCCCCAGTCTGCTCGGCTCAGACCTCGTGGCCTTGCAGCCTGTTGTTTGCCCTGCAGCGACTTTCACCTTCCAACTCCGCTTTTGGAGCATCTGCTATTTTGTCTTTGGACTTTGGTTTCTTTCCCAGCCATTTTCTGTCCTGAGGTGCTTCAAAAGAATATATATATTGTTAGAGTAAAACGTATTTAGGTTATCACATGTTTGTATGATTACATTCATTTGTAATGTGCGTTGGTACAGATGGCACCTTTTCCATTGTGCTCTCTTTTTATTTATGTGTGTAGAAACTGTTTTGTTTGCAGGACTGTTCGTGCGGAGAAGGAGATAACTGCCCTCTTCCCCGAAGAGGAAGAGGCCAAGCTGTCCCGAAGAACTTCTTCTTAGTTAGATAACTATGTGTTAGTGTAGCTGTGAACTTATCTGTCGGACATGCAGCCTTTTTCTC
>CAEGAE010053514.1:0-16516 GCA_903067095.1 Girardinus metallicus
AGGTACATTAAAACAAATCTTTATCTTGGCTTTTTTCTATTCTTCCTCTTTCTTTTCTCCCTCCCTGAAGTTTAAGTTCTTTTTGAGACATTGTTTTTGCTAACTTAAATGTTCATTGCACAGCAGATCATGATACCGGCGAAGAAAGCAGTACCTACCGCGGCCACCAGGGGCCCCCAAGAGCAATTTTTTTTTTTTCTTTTTATCCATAAAATAATGATTTCCACATACATTATCAAATATATATTTCTGTAAAAACAAATCACTTCGTAGTGAGATTGTGTGTTTTTGATATAATAGGAATTATTACTAAAAAAAATAAAGAATAAAAAGGAAAATCAGCTCCACCAAGGGGGCCCCTTACTGGCCCTGGGGCCCTAAGCGGCTGCTTAGTTTGCTTATGCCTTGGGCCGGCACAGCCCGCCTCGGACCCCCTCTCGGCTCCGCTGAGGGCATGAAGTGATGAAGAGGTCTGAGGTATGAAGTGCCTCCCACGCTCTTCTTCTTTCACTCAAGAAACTTTCCCTCCAAGGCTCAGAGCCCCGAGCTGTTATCTGCCTCATATCATGCCTGACTCTGGCAGGGGGGGTTGCTGGTTATTTTGGGTGTGATCCAACAAAACAACCTGTTTATATACTTAGAAATAGTTCTAAAGGTTAAAAAAGGGAGCAAATTAAATTTGTGAAAGCTGAAAAAAAAAAAAATGGCTGAGAACCATTACAGATGTTTCAGTTTACTGTTATAATGACAACTCATGAAGAAATAAAACAACAAAAAAATCCTTTTTTATTTTTTCTTAAATTTTTTTCCTTTTAAAACCACAAAGTTTATTGTAATTTTTCGTGATTTTACGTCACTGACCATCACATTGAGAACAATAAATCTCAAACCTGTGACATCTATTTGTACTCATCTCCATTTTCTCTGGCATCCTTTAATAAAATCCAGTACCTTCAAGACTCGCCTAAAAGTAAATACGTCTTATTTAAAGCTGCAGTATAAAACTTTTATAAAACTTTTATAAAAGTTGCTTATTTTTGTTGTTTTTTTTTTTACATATTTGTTAAAACTGTCGCTATATAGTGACAGTGTAACACGAGACTTTGTTCAAGTGTTGGTGGTGGAAGCATTATAAAGTGGGATAGTGATTCTGGTCCCAGCTGATACAAGAGTAAATGGTCCTAATTAAAGCCCAATCCTCATAGAAAACCTCTTAGAGGCTTGTGACTGTATCAGAGGTTCGACATACTAGAACTGGCCCAGTGAAAGTCCAAATCTAAGTCCTGCTGGGAATTTGTGGCAAGACGTTTTCTCCGGATCATCCAATCTGGTCAAATTTCACCACAACACCAACAGGAAGCAGTTCAAGCTCCACTTAACCGATTCAGTGTACCAAGGGGAAATTAGTCAGGTTTTACTTACTGACTGCCCTCAGCTGGTCCCTTCATACACCAACAGAGTGTCCCGTCTGTTTGTTTTTGCTGCCGTCCTTACAACTCTCCACTTCTTTAAGCAATTACGCAGAATTGCCGTTAAAACCCATTTAATCTGCAGTGTAGTGCAGCCGGCGGGCTAATCGCTGCCATCAGGGCCAACGCGACAGCACCCAACAAACCTTTAGGCAGCACACTAATTACTGTCGTCTCATAAAACTGTGTTTTGAGTACGCTGCTTTATGGCGCCATAAAGCAAAGCAGCCCACTACTAAGTGACCATCAGGAGGCTGAAGGAGTGTGCCGCTGTCGCCCAGGTTGTGGCGCTACCTCCTGTCGGGCGATTTATGGCAACCTCTGTCGACGCATCATGAATTAGGCAGAAGAAGATTGGCATCTGCATCACTATGTCGATGGTGACTCATTAAAGCCTACTTAAGAAGACACTCCTCTGTGCCTAACAGAGACTATGAGTCAAGTTGGAATTGATCAAATCAAAAATTGCATCAACACTCCCTGCTAACTGGGCACTGATGGTGCTTCTCTAAATAAGTAATTTTTTGATTAAAAGAATAGAAAATGTCAATAATGAAAGGAGAATCTTAAAGCATTATAGCTGCAGTCCAATTGGCAGCATCGTGTTAGTTTTGATGTGACGTAAATGAGGAAGTCCTGATATCAGGAAGAGTTCAGAATTTTGCTAAAGTATTGTAAAAAGCTCATTTCTAATCTCTGTCTTTGTTTAGTATAAATCCAGATCAGTTTGAACCCAGAGACACGGACCATGTCCATCCAACTAACCGGACAGGTAAGCAAGGAGAGGGTTAAGTAAACTGAGCTTTCTTTTGTCATCATACAAAATGTTATTTGTGGTGAAAAGCTAACATTACACATCACCCTGAATGCATCATCAGGTCAGCCATATTGTGGTGGATGGAAGGCGTGCATTTCTCCAGGTAGGCTCAAGTACTTGCACAGAAGATCTTTGAATTATCTTCTGCTTAATGTCTGAAAAATGACCAACTTCGGTCTTAAAGGGGCAGAATTATGTAAAGATTTTTGAGCTTTACCATCCATCCATCCATCCATCCATCCATCCATCCATCCATCCATCCATCCATCCATCCATCCATCCATCCATCCATCCATTTTCATTACACCTTTGAGCTTTACATCATGTTATAATGTTATTTCCCTCATCAAAAACATACCTGAAAGTGTTGAATTTGATTATTTCATGCATGTTTGAGGAACACTTGAATCTCCCGTGGCAACCTTTCAGGGGTGCCTAAACGCCTGATCAAAGCCCCGCCTGTTTACTCAAAGCTCCTCCTCCAATCCGAACTTCCACTCCAGTCCCCTCTCAGCCCCCCATTCAGCTCCTCCAGACTAGCGGCAGCATCAGTTAGCAAACACGTGGTGGAACCATGCATCTGCTGAGCTACTCATAGGATCTACTTTGATTGCAAACGGCATCATGGAGGATGTTGTGATGACTTTCTGAAGGCAGAGCATCAGAAGGAGCAGGATCTTATTAAAGAGACAGAGGCTAATTTTAAGGCGTCAAATTGCAAAGTCAAATTTTTTCTAAGTCATATTTGATATATATTTATAATTTTTTTATTATAAAAACTGAAGTTAACATAGTTACTACATTTTGCTAAAAATGGTGCCTGGAAATTACATGATACCCCTGGTTCCCCTAAGAATGTCCGTTTAAATAGCCACTCAATGTAAATGCTCCAGAATTGTATTGGAATTAACTTCGAACAATCCAAAAGACTTAAAACTGAACTCTAAGCTTTATCTCAAATTACTTCTGGAAATGAACTGGATTTATCTATGGGGATTCATTCTGCCAGGCTTGGGCCCCCCATGCCTACTAAGTCCAGACATACTGCATCAGTGCTCAGCATCATGGGAAAGTGTTAGGGAGGAAAAACAAAAAACAAGCTGTACGAAGAGGAGAGCGGCCGATGAAGGCCGGGCTCGGCAACCCTTTGGACAACGTGAGAGATGTTAGTGGGAGGGGAGCCGAGGCCGGGAACAAAAGCTGGCCGGTCAGGAGGAGAGGTCATACAGATGGTGAGAATGCTCACTCAGACAGCTCGAGTACTGATGGGCAAACTGACCAAATGACCCCTACATACACACACACACACGCACACGCGCACGCACACACACCCGCAACTGCTCATGTTAATAGGAAAAACAAAACTCTTCCCAACACCCCCTGCAACACCCTAACTTCTAATGAATTCTCACAGCACAGACAAACACACACACACAGACACACACCACTCCCTTCACCCTTCTCTTGCATTCCTCCTCCCTCACCCTCAAGCCCCCCAGGGAAGTGATCAGCAGGAGATGAAAGGTGAAGCTTTTTCATTTAAAATGGAGTTAAAAATTAAACACAAAGAAGAAAGGCACAGAGTTTAGTTTGATTATCTGGGACTGAGATGTCCAGAGGAAAAGAAACCCCAAAAAAACATGTGAGAACCTCAGTAAGGCTGGGGCAGGTTGCGTGGCAGCTGACACCACGGTTCACGTTAACCCCACAGAGCCGCCGACGTGGAGCGTTTCGCCCCTCCAGCTCTCCTGTGTGTTGTGGGCAGCTGCCCACCGACTGCGGAGCGGGGAGGACAAGAAAAGCACAGGAGCTAATCATTAACACCAGGGAAAGATGCAGCACAAAGAAGAGAGAGATGATGGCTGAGGGAACTTTGCACCTGGCTGCATGTGGCTCTCTCCTCTAACAGAAGCTAACGTCCACTCAACAGCAGACCAGCATGAAGCAGGAGTTCATCACAAATACATCCAAGTCATTCTAAAAACCCTCACATGTACCGCATGTAATACTTAGAAACATTTCCTATAGCAAGTCGTAGAGGTGTTCTGTTGACCATGTATTTGCGCAATTTGGCATTTAGAAAATAATTTTATTTAATTGAAACATGGCAATTAAAAAAAAAAAAAAAACTTATTTTTTGCTGAAACTCTTATTTTTTGTTGCTAGGATGAGGTGGAGTTTTTTTGGCCATACTGAAAATGGTTTATTTTGCAAAGCTGTAATATCAACACTTTGTAGCGAAAAGCCCCGCCTACTAGGGAGCGGATACGTATGCAGCATTTTGGGGAAAAAATGCAAAAATATTGTTTCCATGTCAATTTAGCGAAATGAATCTGTTTCGATACGCTCAATAAAACCGCCTCATTCTAGTGCAAATAATGTTTTATCGAAAAACGTGAGCTTTTTTTTCAAAATTGTTTTGTTTCCATTAAGCTGATAAACTAAAACTCATTTGGCCGATAACCGATACCAATACCAGTATTTTTTTCCTATACCCACTGACTGAAACTGTACGGCTTTCTCTGCTGTTGAATTAAAATGCTGTATTATCTTCATCAATTTAGCCTCTTACCAAATACAAATGCTAAAAAGGAGGCTGAAAATGATGCATCACTTTCAACTTGCATTATGTTTAATGTCAAATTTATTCATTAAACATAATGCTTTTTCTAAGAAAATAACATTCAAACAGTGCAAACTGGACGTTGTGCTGCAGGCATAATTTTCATTGGTTTATCACATATTTATATCTGTGAGTTATTTTGACAGAATGGCCAATGTCCAATATTAAGTTTTGCAGGTAATGTTAGCCGATACCGATACCATGACGGGAAACTAAACCCAGGAGAATATCACACATTTGAACACTTGATTTTGTTGTGTTTTGTTTCATCAGTCCATACCAACGGGGACAGATGAAACAGTCCCCGTTGGTATGGGGGGGGGGGGGATTCTTTCTGCTCTTTTTCCAGGTAATGGCAGGCTTGACTAATTTCCTTTTAGCCAAGGATAACAGAGTGGGTCATGTGGTTAATGTTTGGACAAGACTGGGAGTCACGTCGTTAAGAGAACCTTTTCACAACCCACAACTTAATTTTTATCTTAATTGCCTTACACATAAAAGAATAATATGATCAAAATCAGGCAGTTTTAACATGTTAAAATGCCATCAGAGGCTTAGGTGTAGCGTCCAGCCCACCAAATGCAGTGGAGTATTTGGTGATTTCTGTCTCCTTTCTCATCAAACTTTCACTCATTTTCTCCCTGGTTCTCCTAAGAATGACGTACAGTTGACTTTTGTTTGTGAAAAACTGCACAGAGTGAGCCGGACGGCGCTGAGGTTCTGGAAGGTTCCAGCCCACGTAGAGAGCTCAGGGACCCAAGCAGTGGGAAGGTGTCTGCAGGAGGAGGCAGACAAGTGAGCCAGTTCACCTGCACAGTCATTTTCATTTTACCTCTTCTGAAAAATCAGTGAACCGCAAGACATTTTCGCTTCGCAGCTGCGAGTGGGCACAGGTAGTCGGCAATGTGACAAAACACTTTAATAACTTGACTCTGAGATCGGCGCCGTTTGATTAAATGTGAAAAAGAAAGGCGAGGCAGGAAACGGTAAGGAGACGCCACACTGCGGTGTGTCACTCTGCCTTCAGAAGTAACAGGAACGTATTATAGTTGACTCAAACTAACTAATAACTAAATGGAAGTATATTGTGTGTTTATAAATCTAAAACATACTGGAGTTATTTAATATTCCTCATTTTTGTGTTTTTGAATCTATATATTAACTTTTCAAGCTGATGTGAAATATTTATTTTTCTTTTTGGACAAAACACCAGAGTCAGTTGGTCGTTCAATAATAACTGAATAAATTTTTTTGAGAAATATTATCTACTGTTGAGTATTCATTACTCAATCGGTGAATACATAACCACAATACTTTGACCTTTTTGAATTCTGCACCGAAAAATGAACCAAAGTGTGAAAAAACTAAAACTACTACTATAACTAATAAAAACTAAACTAAAACTGTACCTTTAACTAATAATAACTAATAAAAACCAGAAAAGGCACTCTAAAGGCTAACTGAAGCTAACTGAATGAGATAAACAATAAATCACAGCGAAATAAAACTAAACTATAATGAAAAAAATCTGAACTATTAGAAACGATCAGGACACTGTGATCCGAGGAGGGCAGAACTGTACAGCAAAGATAATTAAAAATTTTCCTATTGGATGGCAAGCTGAAGAGGGAACAGGAAGAAGAGGGAATAGGAAGTAATGTAGCAAATGGCCCATGACGGGAAACTAAACCCAGGAGAGCGGAATGGACGACTGTAGCCTCTGCACACGGTGCACCTGCTCTACCCGCTGAGCTGCCCGGCACCTAGCATAAATCATTCTAGAAACAAGAACTGGGTCTACGGATTGGACGACATGGTGGATTTAGGTGAGAGGTGGTATACTCCATAGACATGCTGATGAAATGCTCCACAAATCTTCATGGATCTTCATGTGGGCAATAAGGCCCCACACTCTGTCCTTGGCACAAGGAGGAGCAAGTAACTCAAAAACCCAAATAGCGAAGCAATCAGATTCAAGGTATTTTATTACAAGGAGGTCACAATAAAACAGTCCTCTTTTTCTTTATAAAATTCAGGATTCAATAATTGTCCTTAAAATAAAAGTCACCAATTAGAGGCCACAGGTTGGGGTCCGCTTATTATGCTGCTGGTGGGGGCGATCCGTCTGCCGCGCACTCTCTTGCCGACCCACAGCTGCCCGCGCGACATGCCCCTCTTCAGCCCGATGCACCTAAAAGAAAGAAGCAGGAGAGCACCAGCATCCCCGCACCAAGATTCCGTCGGAAGACGTATTTCCTGCTGATACTCTGACTGAAATGGAGGGCTACTTACAGGCGAGGGCAGGGGTTCCCCATTCAGCTTATCTGCCAACAGTGCCTTCATTTTTTTATACATTAAAGGAGGCATGGATTGATACCTCTCTTTGATAGGTGCTGCATTACCTGTGTGTATGCTATGCTGGACCAAGTCTGTTCTGCCAACATCTTCTTCATCCACAGAAAACACCTTGTTCCACCTCTGCAGAAAGGCCTGGAGCTCCATCAATACAAACTCATTCCTGTACCTCATCTTCTGGGAAGCAAGGCCCCAAATTATTATTTCGCAATTAGGGGGTACCTGTATCCCTTGGCGGCAGGCGGCTCGGACATAACCTAGGGAATCCCCTTCCATCTTAGTGGCAGAAATTATCTGGCAGACTGCAAATGCCTCTTCCCAGACCTGGTGAGACATCCACTTCTGAGGGGAGAAGGCTGACGTTACACCTTTAAAAACAGTGTCCCAACAAGCACCAATAACATTCATGCTCACAATAAGTGGGTGGGTAGAACAGTCATCTTCACATCACAGCACCTTTTTCAGGTATCTTAAGTCCTTCAACCTTAAAGTCCATAATAGGATAACCAGAATATGGGATGGTGAGGCCATTTGCAGTTTTTAATGTGAACACCAAAGATCTGTCACTTATTTGAGGAAAATAAGAATCCATTACTTGTTGTTGGACCAATGTGACTTGAGAACCAGTATCCAGCAAAGCTGTCATTCCCACTCCACCCATAGATAACTCTATGGTAGGACATTTACCAATGAATGGTGCGGTGGCCCCTTGGTCATTTGTTATGCAGCCCATCCCCACTGCCTGGGACTCAGCAGTAGGGTTACCTGGTTTAAAGCTCGCTGTTCCCCATCAGGTGCTTGACAAAACCTAGCAATAAGGCCTGCTCGCTTACACTGCCTGCAAATAGGTTGTCCATTTCTGGTCCAGCCACGGGAATACTCAGGCCGTCTTTGTGGTAGTCTTGACACCCCTGAAGCAGCAACATCCCCCTGACTTTTGTTGTAAAAGAGGTTTGGTCTCATTAATTACTTATTTTGTCAAATCTTTCATTTGTTCTTTAACTTTGTGCATTATTTCTCTTTTAAAATCTTCTTTTCAGTTGGAGTCAGACAACAATTGATTCTGTGTTGACTCACCTACTGCAAAACACATACTCTGTAGTCTTTGTGATCCATTATGTTCCTCTTCAAGCTGCAGTGCCTCTTGACGGACAGCAATAAAGTCCTCTCTAGGGTTGTGCTGCACAAAGGCTCGGGGAGTGTAGGACAGGGGACCCTCACGCAGGCCAAGTAGCATCTGGTCCAATAAGTTTGCGTCGGTAGGTGCATCAGCGGGGCTGCGCTGCCGCAACCTACAGCACAGTTTTCTCAACCTTAGAGTAAAAGACTTTACAGATTCATCTGGTTTCTGAATGCAACCAAAAAATTGTGACCTTAACGCAGCAACTGGGGTAATGTCACCATACAATGTGTCTAAATGATTAAAAATCTTACGGACCTGATCTCGCTCAGTCTCATCTAAAACATCCACCTGTTGTTTTGCTTCTCCAGCTAGAGCACCTATTAAAATATCCACTTTCCTTGACTCTGTTAGTTCTTGAGCATTTAAAAGTCCATGAATTTGTTCTTTCCAGTCCACATATTTTAGTTCACTTTCAATCCCTTTGTACTTGGGCACCCAAGGTGTACCAGGGAAGACTGGCATCATCATGTTGTGCTCTCACCTTTGGGTATGAGTGTTGATCCCTACTTTTATCCTGCCGACAACGCCAAAATTAAGTTGTGGCCAATGAGGCCCCACACTCTGTCCTTGGCACAAGGGAGGAGCAAGTAACTCAAAAACCCAAACAGTGAAACAATCAGATTCAAGGTATTTTATTACAAGGGGGTCACTTTAATAGTGACACAATAAAACAGTCCTCTTTTTCTCTATAAAATCCAGGATTCAATAATTGTCCTTAAAATAAAAGTCACCAATTAGAGGCCACAGGTTGGACTCCGCTTATTATGCCGTTTCTGGAGGGGGCAAACAGTCTGCCGTGCACTCTCTTGCCGACCCACAGCTGCCTGCGCGACACTGCAGCACTGCTTCACTCTTTGGCATGCCACGCCCCTCTTCAGCCTGATCCAGCTAAAAGAAAGAAGCAGTAGAGACCAAGCATCCCCGCACCAAGACTCTGTCGGAAGACGTATCTCCTGCTGATACTCTGACTGAAATGGAGCGCTACTTACAGGCGCGGGCAGAGGCTCCCCTCTGCACTGATCCTCTGTACTGGGCCATCTGTTCACCTCCCGGTATTCTGTGCCTGCAGACTCCATCCTCCTACTTTCATCCAGGCTCCTTTTATTTTGGCTTCAATCAGCCTCTGCTGACACCTGAGCGCACTAATTGCAGGGCGCAATTAGTGCGCCCCGCCTCCTTAGACAATCACCTTCAGCCCAGTGCGTTTGGGTTGCTAAAGGGGAAAAACTAAATCCAAAACAATCTACACATGCACAGCACAACAAAGAAATAATAAAAAAACAATCATATTTTCCCCTGTACAACATCCATAACAACGATTCGTGTGCTTGGAATCATTTTTCTTTTAATATCAAAGCGGTTCATTTCAGATGAACCTGAAGACTTTGAAGGCATTACTCTCTCATCATTCAATCCACTTTGCAGAATGGCAGTGAAACAGACAGTCAGGTTAATGCTGCCACCACCGTGCTTGATAGCTGACATGGTGATCTGTATTTTCTTGTTATTGAATCAGAACTGAAAAACTTCCAGAGTTTTTCTCCTGAAGGAACTCTGCTTGTCCATATGTGCAGGAAGGGTTATGATTCTTAAGGAAGGCACTCCCTCTCATTTCTCGGTGTGTAACTTTTACAGAATATTTTACATATTTGTTAAAACTGTCATCATGTCACAACATTGTGTTATGAGACAGTTAATCTGTGAAAAGATGCAACTACTCCACCTCCTCCATCAGCTAGCTTTGCCGTCTGAAGAAATGCAAAAACAACCAATAAAAGCCAGGAAGAGGGGCCTTGAGCTGTCTATTAATCTTGTGTTTTCATTACTAAACGTGCCAATAGTGGAGAAACAACATACGGTTACCGGAAAACTGTTTATCTGCTGTCATTGGAGGCCATGGTAGCGTTAGCATTAATTACAGGCTATGCTAACCTGTAAGCATAGTTCCATCTTTTCACAGACTAGAGCAAAGTGGGGAGGAGTGTGACAAGCTCATACAGAAGGATGATTGGCAGCACGAAGGCCCTCCTCCTGGCTCTGATTGGTTGTTTCTGAGTGGTGTTTTCTGTAGCTGCCAGTTTTATATACGGTTTATATACGTTTCACTAATTCACAACGCAATTAAATAAACTGACTACATAAAAACAACACCTGTTTAAACCTACATGTGTAGTTCGGAGCCTACTATAGACAACAGCTGGTAAATTCAAACCTCTGCGCCCAGTTCTTCTTTTACTGACTCACTGAAGTTAGCTGAAGTTGCGTAAAGATTTCACAATGAAATAACAGTGATTCAAATGCATCATTGAATCCAGAACTCGTGCGTAAAGGTGTGTATGAACATCTGTAGTCTGTACAGGATATTGGCTCCATGTGTGAATCTGCAGCAGATTTACAGACAGGATGAGAATGATCCAGGTGTGGTTCAGAAACAGGCTGTAAGAACCCATCCAAGCTGTTTGGCAGAGAAGCAGAGGGACTTCAGATCTTCCCTCCTTTGTGCCTCCACACAGTGACTGGTTGTTCCATGTCTCGGCCTTGGCACTGTGTGTGTGAACGTGTGTGTCTTTTCTAACTTTGCCTTTACCTCCCATCTGCTCTGATTACAAGCTGAGGAAAGAAAGCAGGGAGTAAACACAGGAAAAAAAAAAACACCACACACACAAAAGAAAACCCCAGCTGCATTTGCGTTGGAACTTGATCAAAAATAAAACTAAGGCAATTCTGCTAATCAATAAAGAATTTCATTAAGCTCCCCTTCATTCTGTCAGGAATAATTGGTGCTTAAAAGCAAATTAAAAGAAGCAGCAGCAGAACTGCTGCCGCATGTTCAGACGACAGATCGACGTCTTCAGGATTTCAAACCGTCTGATTATAAAATACAATCAAATTAAATGAGAAATGATGTAAAAATGTTCATCGGATCAGAGCGGTCAGTCTGCTGGCTGCCTTTAGAATCACTCATAGGAAGCACTAACTTTGTTATTATGCAAATTAACACTTTTGTTTCAGAATTTACAGTTACCGTAAACTATACATTAAGCTGATTAAATGAGAACAATTCTCAAAAGCTTTGATGGAAAAAAAAAAAAAAAAAAAAAAGCAGAACCAGACAAGGAGAAGCAGCATTCAGCGTCTACGCACCACAAATCTGGAACAAACTTCCAGAAAATAGTAAAACGGCTGAAACGCTGCATTCCTTAAAATATAGACTAAAAGCCCAGCTGTCCATTTCACTTGGGTCCCGTTGAGGTTCTCAGGCATCGTTTGGGTTCTGTGTGGTTGACTTTGTGCCAAAGAAAGAAGAAAGGAAAAGTTCGAGCCATGCCACAAAGACAGATGAACGGCTATTTTCTGCCTCCGTCTCATCCCACATCTATTTTTAGCCTGATATTTTATTCATAACCCCTCCCTCAGTGGCTGACATCAAAAACCTGCTGCTGCAGCCAAGAGTTTTGGAGACCAATACATTTATGAGTTACAGAGGATGTGCTTTTAGGTGTGCGTGCATGTGTGTGTGGACACTAACCCAGCTGCGCTGCAGCTCACAGGTGAACAAACAGGAGGGTAGGGGAGCTGGGTGGGCGCAGGTCAGTGTGTTTCACTTCATATATGTGTGTAGAGACATAGGAGAGGTTAACGAGAATGAGTTCGGTTCCACAGAGCTGCACCTTTGTCCCATAATGCAGTAGGGCGCCCCTTTTAACTACTGCCAGTTCCTATCGCAGCAACACATCAGAGGGTACGCTGCCTTCATCTGACAAGAGTGAGATATTTTTTCGGCTCGTTCTCTCTCTCACGCTGCCTGCATGAGGTGCTTTTAATGACTGTGTGGGAGGGCAGAGAGGCACCACTCTCAACTTTTTTTTTTAACAGAGAACCACGGGGTTTGGCCGGCAGACTGCAGCAGCGTAGGTGGAGGGGAAACTCACGCTGCCGGTCAGACCTGTTGGTAAAGCCCAGGTCAAAGCATTGCACGGAGCGCGGCGGTGACGAAGTACGTGATTTACTGTCTCATGCGCAGGGAAGGTGTGTTTGAGTCGCTTTGATTCCTTGAACGTACAACCCAACCCGAACTGTTCACTCCGGTAAAAAGCAGTTCTATATGTTTTGTTGTTTTCAAATCGTTCTTTTCGAAGTTCTGAATATTTAGAGGATATATTTAAGGAAGCTTCAAGAAAGTTTTATAAAGGCATCCATATTGGAAGCGACTAATAATCTTTTAGTGACATGCCAAAGCAGAAGTTTACGGGTTTATTGAATATGTTGCTCTGGCAGAACTGATAAATGATCAATTATTTATTGCTTTAAAATGCCAGAGTCTTCCTCTGTGAATTAGAAAAACTGTTCTGATGAGGTGTATACATTTTCAAAAGTACTTTAAACGTTTTTCTACATTTATACATTAAAATGTTCTCATTACTGGTCTGATGTATAGTTCTAGTTAAAAAAAAAAGCCATGTCTTCCTAATTTTGAGCAGAAAATAATCATAATTAACAGAAATAAAGGCTTAAAAATAGTCTGTGGCTAGTTAATCTATATATAATGTGCTTAATATTGTAAGCTGAGTTACTGAATTAAATTACCTATTCAGTAAGTGAATGGGTCAGTCAAAATGCCTTTTTATACTTAATAAGTTCTAGCATCTGTAATTGTGAAATGGTCTGTTATTATTTTACCATTATATTATTGCTAGCTACCAAAGTCCAGAATTAAATCCAAATTAAGAATCCGTGGTGAACACTGATGTACAAAAAGTGTCTCCATGCTTTTTGTCTGGGCTTTCATAATATTTCATAAAGATGATTTCCAGAATCATCTTTATTCTGGAAAGATGATTCTTTCCAGAATACATAAGCTTTTAGTTTATGTATTCGTCTTGAGTGAGTTTAATAGATGAATTCTCACCTTGCCCCATACCTGTCAAGCTTTGGGTTTGAGAATACGGGAAATGTCACCTGGAGTTGGGGGGCATGGGGTGGTGGGGATGGGGGCAGGCGAACATAAGATGGGGGTGTACATACGAACGAACAAACCTAGTGTGTGTGTGTGTGAGAGGGTGAGGGGGGGGCATGACCAGTAGACCAGGGGACGAAAGTAAGAATGGTGGATATAAGACGGGATATTTATGGCACCTTCGTTTGTCACACTAAACTCATCTACCAGCCATGTACTGCAACGATGTGCTCCGCCACCCGTTTGTTGAGACCTGCCGATTCGTCCGTAAAGCTACACTTACACTGTAACCATCGACTACTCAGCGGCCCGCCATGTTCAGTCTATTCGCTCACCTGTATAAATACTCCTGCAGCGCTCTTTCCGCTGTTCGCTTTGAACCAGTAGCTCCCGGAGGAGAAAGGCTGCTGTACTACAGGCATCGCACCATTCATTGTAAGGATGCTTATTGGTCCCCCAAAGACGATGAAAACCCTGGCATTATCATCAATCAATAAAATCCCCACGGGCCGAACTTGAAGATCGGACGTTATGCTGCTAACACTTAACATTCATCAACTCAGAGGCAGAAGTTAGAGCTATGTGTAACGCAAATAATGTCCCAGCCGGAACACAGTGTGCTAAATAATAAAACATAAATTACAGAAGCTTCGAGGCAGGTAAATTTTTCTCAAGGAATTTTAATAATCAAGGTACTCGAATCATTCGAGGAATCATCTTAGCCCTAGTTCCATTAGTGGATTATTTCACTTACTGGATAAAAGTCTTGTTATGCCAAAGAACTACAACTTTTTCTATCAACATTAAGGAATTATTGCCTTAAATCAGGAAGCATCAAAAAAAAAAAAAAAACATCAAAAAGATCGTACCGAGAGAAAGTGCACTCGTCCTGAGCTACTTTTTTCTAAATCGCTCTGAGGGCCGACAGTCATTATGACTGATGGCTGATATCCATCGCCTGTATCTTTCCTCATTAAAAATTAGCAATAAAATGACAAATTTGGTTTCTATCCTTATTTGTTTATGCAGCCAACTACGCAGCATCCCATGAGCATTTTTAAATTGAAATCAACTAAATAGAAGCGATTGTAGACAGGCTGTTTTTTGACAGGCTTTAAAGGAACACATTGGATGTTTTGATGTCCATCATGGCGGAGCGGGCAGATTTCTGAAGAGCCAGACGTCACGTGTTAAGGGTCAATAAATAGTTCCCAACAGTCTGAACAGGAAGTGATCGGCGCCATTTTAGCAGGCAAGCGTATGTGCAAAGAATAGTGGGCCCATAGGTCCGAGACCAATAAAAAGAAAATATGTGGACACTCTTGACCAATGTGTGAGAAAAAGATGCATGAACAAAATGGCTGCTGTCGGGATCAACCCGTATGATGAGACTGAGAAGGAAAATATGTCAAACAAGCTGCCTCCGATCTCCTACGTCAATATAGTTAACTGCCAAGTGTGAACACAAAGAGTGCACTGTACACCATGGAGGAGCTTTGCAACCTGAGATCCATAGACGGATACAATCAATGTTTAAAACAACCTGTAGTGGTCTAAGTGTGATCTCACAAGTGTTAGTCCACAGTACAATATGCAATCAGTACAAAGTTTCATAAGAGCATCCCAGATAGTGTTGGGTCGCACTCAGCGTCTGAATGACTTTGTCAATGTATTATTTGCCGTTCAAACAAACCCGGTATGTTGCAAATCTCGTTGCTGACGCAGACGTGTAAACAACAGTACAGGTAGAGATCCAAACTCCCTTTCTGCCCTGGCAACCTCTGATCGGATAAACTCTGGTGTTTGCATGAGGGAAGACAGGCAGTAGACGGTTTGAGCCGCCTAGTGTTAGCAGCGTACGGGCCTGTGAAGAGAGCAGTGTTGGCAGACTGCAGGTATGTCACAGCACTCTTCAGTCATCCCTGCTCTTCAGCCAGCCCCCCACCTGTCATAAAAACAGAGAGAGAAATTCCTGATGCGGAATTTCAGCCAGCCGAGTCGACACTTTAGTGTTTGACAAGCTATGCTTACGAAATAGTGAACTCTACCTAGAGTAAGCATTTTGAGAATTCAGAGAAGTTGTTTGTTTTTTTTGTTTTTTTGGCCTGATTTAGTTCTTTTTGTTCAGGTGGTGATGTATGCTCTGCCATAAAAGTGAGGAAAGTTGGGTTTGACTGATGGTGTTGAGTTGCAACAATGTTTCTAAGCAAACTATCTAATTTCTAAAACCTGCTTGGAATGTACTGAGCAGTAGAGTTGAATTTTAGGGTTTTGTCCATTAGAAACTTGTCAAATTCTCTCTGCCAATACTAGACACCTTTTGGTGGAGGTAGTGTGATGGTGTGAAGGGGGGGGACGTTATTACCTCTGAGCTGCTTCTGGCCAGTCAAAAACTGAAAGCGGAGACAGGACGGCCACAAGCCCTGAGAAATGAGTCGCTTGGTGAGTCAGGGGTTGACTTCAACCCCCTGAAGAGATGGAAACAGGTCGCCTAGATCCTTCTTTACGGTGCACTGCATTTGAAGTCGAAACATGGAAATTCCGACTTCTCAGTCAGAAAAATCAACTGGAGTGCCCCCGAAGCACTAATCTATTACCCCCAGTTATGATTTGTAAGGTCAGCTTTGCATTTCAGCATGGTATTACTACTATTAACAGTACTGAACTGTAGTGGAAACATACTATTTTACAAGACAATATTGTAAGAATGCTGTGTTTCCATTGACCATATAATTGCGCAATTTGACATTTTGAAAATAAATTTGCTTCATGGAAACATGCTAATTAAAAACAAAACAAAAAAAAACACTATTTTTTTGATAGAAAGTTTTGTCGTTGGGATGAAGTGATTTTTTTTGTTGGTATTGAAATTCGTTTTTATCAAAACTGCAATGGAAACACTTTTTTCTTGCATCACACGTGTCACATGATCAACAGCTGGATGTTGCCACCGGCAAAAACCACAAAGAAAATGGCAGGAAGTAGTTGGAGGATGATGGTAAAACAGCAGTTATCAAACCACTGATAAAAAAAAACAATCTGGACAAATCACTACTGCAGAATTACAAGCTGATCTCCAACCTCCCATTCATCAGCAAAGTTATTGAAAAAG